>JALJCO010003104.1:0-12666 GCA_023101725.1 Atherinomorus stipes
ATAAATGTTGGTGTGCCATAAAAACGAGTCAAACGCATGTTTTGAGGGTCTAAAAGTTATGGTGTGCGTCTTTAATAGTATCAAGTATTTTTCATTTCATCCAACTGTGGCAGACCTGACTGAGTGAACTGTGTCTAATAATCCTCCTCCTTCCACTTTCCTCCCTCTCAGCTCTAACGCCAGTCCATCGGAGGGCACCCCCGCCCTGGGCAACATTGGCTGCACGCCTCAATCCCTCCCCAAGTTCCAGCACCCCTCACACGAGCTGCTGAAGGAGAACGGCTTCACGCAACACGTTTACCACAAGTACCGCCGGCGCTGCCTCAACGGTACAATTCCTTCAGTTTTCTATCACTTACCTCTCCCCTCACAGACTGTTGGGCTCAGCTTTTCCTTTCCTCCCCACCTCTCTCCTCTCCACTAATCACAGAACGTAAGCGACTGGGAATTGGCCAATCACAGGAGATGAACACGCTCTTCCGCTTCTGGTCATTTTTCCTGCGGGATCACTTTAACAGGAAGATGTATGAGGAGTTCAGACAGCTGGTGGTGGAGGACGGGAAGGAGGGATACAGGTGAGTGTCCAGACATAAACTCGCTGCCTTGATGTGAAGATCCAGGTGAAAGATATTAAGCTCAGCTGATCTCACATCAGCTGTTGCAGCAAATGCTTCACCTGTTTAATCCTTCCAGAAGACGCAGCAGCTGCTTTATTCTTTGATCAGCAGATTCAGGAGTTGAACTCCTCAAGAATAACTAATCATAAACCTGTTTCTGGTTTGTTTTAGGATCACATGCTTGCTGGTGGTTTATATCTAAATCTGGTTCCTAAACATTTTATCCATCCGTGTAAATTTTCTGGTGGTGTGTTTGTGTCACAGGTACGGATTGGAGTGCTTGTTCAGGTACTACAGCTACGGTCTGGAGAAGAAGTTCAGGCCAGACATCTTTAGGGACTTCCAGGAGGAGACCATGAAAGACTACGAGGCCGGTGAGGAAACATGGAGACTAGAGCTGTCAGGGCATCCCAAAGTGGCTTTATGATGGTTTTTATGGTTTCATGTTTCAGACCTGACTGCAAACAATTTTCTGTCTCCTGGTTACAGGTCAGCTTTATGGGTTGGAGAAGTTCTGGGCTTTCCTCAAATACTCCAAAGCTAAGACCTTGGAGATCGACCCCAAGCTGCAGGAGTACCTGAGCAAGTTTAAACGCCTGGAAGATTTCAGGATTGATGTAAGTGGATAATTCTTAAATGTTTTCAGTAGGGATGTTCGATATTGGCTTTTTACCGATATCCGATTTCCGATATTGTCCAACTCTTAATTTCTGATATCAACCGATACCAATGCAGACAACTGTGAGGTTGTATCTCTTATATTTTGAGAAATACAACTATATTCTGCTCCAAGAGCAAAATTCCAAAACAGCCTTAATTTTGGACATCTGGCTGCCATATATCAGATATTCGCAGGTATTAGCCAACATGTGGCTAACTATAATGTTTCTAACAACTTGGTAACTTAACCAACAACTTAAAACCAGACATATTATAAGCAGCTTCAAAGCAAGTCAGTCTGTAGCAGCAGCAGGTGCACTGTAGTCACATGACTCTGAAAGGAATGCTGGGAAATTAAGTTCTTGCAGGATAACAGCGACTTTTCTACATGCTGGAACAAGATCTCACGAGATTTTGGAACAGAACGACGAGATTTCGTTGGTAAAAATAGGGGTCCGAAAAACAAGATACCAATATTTTCTGATATCACATTTTAACACTGGTATCGGCCGATAATATCTGGCATCCCTATTTTGAGGGTTTAACATGAAGCCGGTTTGATGGTCTGGATGCTGATGTTTGAATCATCGTCAGATTTTTGTTTACTCAAACCAGTTTGTTTTGTTCCAGCCGCCAATGGAGGATGGAGGCCGTAGAAGACACTCGTCCAGCGGGGACGGTCGTCGCCGGCATCCGTCTCAGCCCTCCAGCCGGCCCCACAGCCAGGCGAGCGGAGGCCCCGCCCCTATCGCTGCTGCTCATGGCCCAACAGCCAAGGATGATGCCAAACCCGCCAGCCAGAAAGGCCCCACCCCCACTGCTGATCCTGCACCTGACGCCAAAACAGCGAAGTAACTCCACACACCAACGGATCGGCTCAGCTACTTCTGCAAGTCGCCAGTTCTCTGCACCACAAGAGGGGGGAGGGGCATCCAGCTCGAGCATGACTTTTTTTTGTTGTTTTTCCCCAACAAACATCTTTGATTTGAGAAATGAGGAGAAGAAGTGATTACTGTTACTTGTTTTATTGATTCCTTTGAAGTTTTTAGAACTTTTTAATTAGGCAAGAAAAGACTGAGGATTAAATCCCTTTAAATTTTTTTTTTCTTTTTTTTTTTTTTTACTCTCCATGCTGACCCCTCTTCTCCGTCACCGGGACCCTCCTCTTTGATCGTCACTGTCCTGCTGGCTGAAACATATTTAATTCCTCGCCCAGACATCACAGTAATGATTTCTTCCGCATGAGATGGTTGATCTGAGCACTTGAAAAGCCCCGCCAGCGGCCTGCCGGAGGCCGCACTGCTCCTGACATTCAGCCGGACCAAAGTGGTTTGAACCGAGCGACTGAACTTTCCATCTGCAGAGCCCCCGGCTTCTCTGTCGAGGGGCTAAAACTGAAATCTTTGATTTACTTTATGGCTGGACATTGAGGGGGAAGCTATTAAAGAACCAAATGATAAAAAAAAAAGAAAGGAAAAAAAATAGTTGTTTCAACCCCTCACTATAGACAAAATTATTGAAAGTTGCCTTATTTTAATGGTTTTACTGCTTCTAACTTGTGCCCGCCACCTTATCGTTGATTGTACAGCATCCAAATTGCCATTTATCTCATCACTGTTTCCAGCTGAGGTCACAAGGTGGTGCTTCGTCTGCCAAACTGTCCTCCATTCCCCACCTCAGCCCGCCTCCGTCACCTCAGCTCTGTCTTCCAGGTGTCACTCAGTCTGTTACGAGTCCTGTAATTCCTCCCCGTGTTAGCAACTTGTGGCTTTTTTGTGCTGAAAGCTGATGGAAGTTTGTCATCCCTACTTTTGAAATGGAAAAAAGAAAAAAAACTACTTGAGTGGAAGCCTCTCCGTCAGACGAGCCGCATCCATCCGTCTATCCATCCGTTGGACATCCATCCATCAGCGACGCTACAGGACTGGAATCATTGATCTGGATTACTTGAAGGAGGCGATGGCTGCGAGGAGGGCCGTCGTTCTCCGACGCAGGCTCAGGCATTCGGGGCCTCGCTACTTTCCGTTTCACTCATCAGTTACAGGCGTGAACACTAAGGAGTGCGGTCAGGTACAGATGTAGCAGCGCGAGCGGCGTCTCGTCTCGCTTTGCTCACAAACTCAAACCAGGACTGTTTATTCCCGCTCGGTCGTCCCTCGGTCCGCCGTGTGGATGTTAAAACTTATCCAGAACTGATACAAATTTTTTCCTCCACTAATGTAAATGTGAATTTGACAGATGAAGAGAAACGATCACAGCTCCCTGCTACCTTTTATTGTTTATAGAACAGATTATATATTTGCCTTACATGTGTACGTAATCTAATTTTTATCTTTTTTTTTTTTTAAACGATTATCTTTTAATTCTTTTGAGTTTCTATTTGCTGTGTTTCTCATGCTGTTGTTTCAGGAGGTGGGTTGGTGTCAAGCTTTCAAATATCTGGATTTCAGAAACACAAAAGGGAAAGTTGACATCAGGCGTCAACGAAAAGTGACAGAATAAATCCACTTTTACAGTAAAGACATTTACAAATATGAGAACAAAGTGTAGAGAAACTATCAGCCTCCAGATTTCCTTCAATTTCTTTGATGAAAATCCATAAAAACACTTGAATTTTGGGGTTTGATTTGAAGAAGTTTGGTAAATTTCAAGTCTTAATGAACTAACCTGTCTATGTTGCGCTGTTTGGTTATTGTTCTTGCTGCAGTCACAGTGAAACCATCTGTTGGGCCAAACAGCGCCTGTTTGTCAGCTTGTCTGTTCCAGAGGTGGATGTCACATTTTGTCAGTGTTTTTCAGTTTCTCTCCTCCAACATGAGGATGCATATCAATGCTGCACTTCTTCTGTTTGTTCTCCCTTTCAGCCGCCTGTTTTTGTTTTCTTGGAGTTTCAGATCAGTTTCAGAGACCTAGATGACGCATCCAAGTGTTTACTGGGTGAAAAGTAAAAGCTGCAAAGTGTTCACATAACCCCACTTTTTCTGGAACCAGTGAAGCCTTTTGAGTGTGTGATGGGCATGACCGACCTCCCTCCTCCCTCTAATGTGATCCTCTGTCTGTGGATATTTGGTGGGACTCAAGTGATTTGGGAGTTTACAGCCTTCTTTATCAGAGTCGAACTGCTGCTAGGTGTCCATATGAGCTGTACGACACGGCTCAACTTTCACACGGACATGGCCAGCTGGCCGGACACTGGAAAGATGAGAGATGGACATGGGAAGGAAGGAAGAAAGGAGGAGCAGAAAAAGAAAATTAAAAGAAGAAAAAGCTTGATGGGGGGTTTGTGATGACGCTCGAGGAATATGGCTGGTTATGATGTCTGCAGACTGGAAAAAAAGGACAAATTTCCATAAAGCCATATGAATAAGAAATGACTGTATATGAACCATTAAAATAGTTCATTACATTACAATATCCTAGGCTTGTCATGAGGAAAAAAAGTTTAAAATGAGAAGAAAAGGAACAAAAAAATATATAAAATGGAAAAATGTAAAATACTTGAATGAGACCTTGTATTATAACATTTAATATTCATAATATCTGCTTTGTAGGCTGACGTGAT
Source organism: Atherinomorus stipes (assembly GCA_023101725.1). Lineage (NCBI taxonomy): Eukaryota > Metazoa > Chordata > Actinopteri > Atheriniformes > Atherinidae > Atherinomorus > Atherinomorus stipes. The sequence goes on from JALJCO010003104.1 coordinate 4,840, forward strand.
TCGCTATTAGTGTTATTTGTAATTTGTAGTAATTATGCTTTTCCTTTAATAAAGAAAAAAAATATCACAAAACTGACAAAAAAACCCTCAAACACCAGCTGCTGTTGTCTTTTTCTCCCCCCTGTTTCAACACCAAAGAAAAGAAGGAAAACTTTTTTTTTTTTTTTAATAGTATTTTAATCTTATACAGTCCCATCAGAACATCAACATTTTATCTATTATAGAATACATAATCCCAACAACTGGATTTTTTTCCTTTGTATTACAAAAAGACACATTTAACATTTTAAAGCATGTTTAAGTGCCACCGAAATGAAAAGTGCAGCCAACATGTCTGTTGCCAGATCTGGATAAACGGTAAGTGAATGCATCATAATAGTTTTAGGTGGTGTTACGGTGTGTTAAAGTATCTATTACACAAAACTTTGTATTTGATACTTAACACTGTTGTTAAAAACATGAGGGGCTAACAGTCTTTACACGATTGAATAACTACATGATCGTGGAATCTGGGAGATCCATGTCTTGATGTAGACTAAAGGGCAAACTGTCTTTGGCTCTCTCTTACAAGGAGTTTTGTGCGTTTTTAGAAAAGCCAAACTTTTGTCTTTTTTCCTGATGCATTTTGTATTTTGGTGGGATGTTACCAGAACATAACCCCAACCAACATACGGCTCTGCCGCATCATCAGTAATGGACCAAATCCTGAGCTTCAATAATTGTTTACAAAAAAGAATCATGGCAGCGACTCCCACGGAACAGGAAGTGAATACCAGCTGCTTAAGTGCAACAACCACAAGGGGGGAGTTTCACAGTCTGAAACTGATAAAAAAAAAAAAAAGGATTAAAAAAAATCAAAATCTAATTAAGACAGATGGGGTACTTCACCCCCACCCCTCCCTGTTTATATTGCCATCTAAAGACTTTGTGAAGGTTAAAAGTCGGGGGTGGCAGGTCGTCACTGGCCCTTCTTAGATGTGTCAGGGATGCTCTGGGTGAGAGGGGTGAGGCCGGTGAGCAGGGTGTGCCGTTCGTACTGCTTGGTCTGCCTGAACTTGGTGTCGGTACCGTGGAGGCGGTCCAGCACTCCAAAAACTCCAAAGCACTGGTTGAACCTAGAACCAGAAGACAGACATGAGTCCAGATGCTAGTTACAATCCAGTATCCAAAGAAGTTGGATTAAAAAATGCCGTTTAAACTTAATTTAATATTGGATCAGAAGTATTCCCTGTTTCTTATTCTTTTAATCAACTATATGTTTGAAATGTTTTTGATAGTCAACACTGATCATGAATTTATACACTTGAATCCTCTTGTTAAAGGTCACCTGAGGTGGTGGAAGTCATGAAATTCAGGAGAGGGCAGGAAGGGCAGGTGATAGCCACAGTGGGAGATGGTGGTGCTGACCAGAGCCAGGCAGTACCACATGGAGGTGGTGGACAGGTGGGATCCCAGAATTACCGGCCCGATTACCACTGGCATCATGTTGGATAGCTGATGGGAAACAAAAAAAAAAAAGGAAAAAATGCAATAGATCAGATAAAATCTGCAGGACTTAAATTTTTCTAACAAAAAGAAAATCTGTCACTCATCTGGTAACCAAACAGATTCAGCGCATGACAGATGTAGTGGTTCCACTTTTGGTATCCCAACACTACTACAGGTGTTACTAAATACAATGCCAAGGAGGAAAGACATCAGCAGTGATCTCAGAGATGCAACTGTTGCTGCCCATCAGCGTGGAAACAGTTTAAGGCCATTTCCTAAAATGATGTGTAGTAAATGTTCTCCATTTTGAACACACAATGTCCTCAAAACAGGAATACACTGCATGGATTCAACAACTTAAACAAGAAGCAGGAGAGGATTATTCACCACATGCTCCAGAGGATGAGCGTAAATGGAGACAACACCAATCGGAGCCGTCCACTCGTGGTGCTGTTTGTGGAAATGCTTGTAGAGGCTGGGGTGGTGGAACAACCTGAGAGAATTAAAAAGAAAATGTGTATTTAAAACTATCACATCTAATCTAACAGATACAAAGAAAGACAAACACGTATGTAAGTAGGGTGATCTAAGGTGAATGCTTGCTACCTGTGTGAATAGTAAAACAGAATTTCCTCCAAGATGGAGAAGACAGCCAGCTCCACCAGAGCCCAGTGGAAGGTGGGCAGCTCAGGGCCACAGGGGTTTCCTCTCCAGGTCATCAGGTAGTATACAGCAACCACCATGGGCCCAGAGATGAAGACCTGGTTGAAGAGGACGGTCTTTACTGCCTGGCGTAGTTTAACAGGATCCACCTAAAGGATGACAGAGGACGTTCAAGAGAAATCAGATCTAGATGCAATCTCAAAGATTTTTTTTTTTTGTCTCAAATTTCACTGATGTAAATTAGAAAGCATCCGTATCGGTTTATATTCTGATTATTTTTCTTCTATTAAAAAACTTGGGATTCTCCCTTTGGTTCCTTAGAAACATGTGATGAACACAGACTGTGTGTCTGCAGTGCACAAGATAGTGGCGGTAACGCACCATTAAGCTGGATGCCAAACGCCGTTAAACAAGAGGAAGACGAAGTGCACTAGATAAACCTTTGCACATTGTGTAAGTTCATTCAAGTATCACAACAACATGTGGACTGAAGACATTTAGACTTTTACCATCGGCAATAATATTTCTGTTTATGTTAAAAAAATACATCAAAATAGCTTTTGCAAATGTTAGTGAGGGGGTGGAACTCGTGGCCCCACAGGTAAGTCAAAGATGGTGGCGGAGCAGAGTCTGACTTTTACAAAACAAACAACAAAAAAAATACTGATGTATTTCTCACAACAGAATTAAACCACCCTGTGTCACTATTGCTGCCTTCAGGTGGTATCATATTCATGGTAAATACCAAAGTCCGACATGAAAATTGCACATATATATATATATATATATACATACACATATATATATATATATATATATATATATATATATATATATATATATATATATATATATATATATATATATATATATATATATATATATATATATATATATATATATATATATATATATATATATATATATATACACATATATATATATATATATATATATATATATATATATATATATATATACACACACACACACACACACACATATATATATATATATATATATATATATATATATATATATATATATATATATATATATATATATATATATATATATATGCTGATGAGAAAATATCAGTATCGGACCTAAAAAAAAAAATCTGTATCGGTCGACCCCTAATATGTACCTCCATATTAGATGGCATGAAAAGTGTTAACAATGTTTTACATTATCTGATCCATACTCTAAATGGACCCAGGACAAATTGATGTAGCAGCTTTTGATCACTAGATGGAGCTGTAGAAACATCCCCTGTGACTTGTAATCCTAGCAACCTTGTTTACAACTTGCCTCAGTGAATATCTCTGCTCTCCAAGTGCCCTTCTGGCTATTTCTTGATCAATATTTAATATTTATTCAATCTATATCATGCAGACATGCACATGGAGAGGAAATAGCTCAGAGCTCCTACATAACATGAACTTGGAAGGCAATGGAAGTGGCTTAAAATGTCAGACCGCTCAGTAAATGGATTTCTTGGAAATTAAGCTGCAATGCTTTTGTGAACTTAAATCAAAATGTTTTATTTAATGTGTTTAAATTATAGGCCCTATATCACAAATCTGCCTCCATGACCCGGATTCAAAGCTTAAATTCTTTTTAATACTTTGCTGCAACAATGGTATCAGGAGGCGGTCAGCAATCAGAAATATATCATCCTTCAGCTACTTTTTGCCAGTGGCTTTATGTTGTTCTGCCTTTCTTATTAAGCAAGGTAGTCAACATTCCCATTTTCACTTTTTAGAAACTGGTTTGACTTCTGCAGTGTGTTTCACATCATCACCATACTGGTTTTACTGTTCTGTGACGCTGCTCCTTACCAGGAGTCCTTCTGGCCAGACAGTACTTTTGCTTCATTTACCAGCATTCATGTCATCTGTCCACCTTCTTTTGATCTTTTAGCTCTACATTTGAATTATTTTCTAGGATTGGCATTCACTGTAGCAGTCCACAACTGGTTCATACCAAACAATGCTGGACCTTAACTGGGTCAAACAACTTTATCTCTGTCGAACATGGAATGTACTTCCATGTATCAGGCTTCCTCTTGTTTTTAAGTAAGCCCCATCTGCAGGGTTCTGTGCTAAAGAAAAAGCCATTTGCTTTGAGAACAACTAGAGGCAAAAGTTTTCACACTAAGCTGTGACTCAATGAGGACATTTTGGGCTGTTAAGCCCGTCTTACTGTGCTGAGAAGATCTGATTTCTGTGTGTGTAGATATATTTCCTTTGTTCTGTCCCTTAAATTAGGTCAAATGATGTGATTCCTTTGATCCGCGTGTATAAATGATGCTTTTTACAATAATACAGGGTTCTTTCAGAATGACAGACTGACCTCCAGGCCAGGAATAAAACTCTTATTTAATGCTCCTATGTCTTTATTTAGTTTGTAGAATACTCATTACTTACATTAAGTTCATTAAGAATGTGAGATGTGCATATTTGGTTGGTGCAAACTCTGGAAACATATTAGATTAACCGGAGCGCAGTGTTCTGTGATGATTGTGTGATGACACACTGGTTTAGGACTTTGATGCATCCAGTTCAGGATACACAGATAGATCAGCTTATAAAATACATACAGGCTGCGTTAAAAAAGTTGTATTGTTGCCATATTATATCACATCTTTATGAGCCTCAGGTTAACTGAGGTCAGTGACACAGCAGGTTGTAAATATACGACTTTACACAACCAATACACAGCTGGGTGGGGTAAAACACACTGATGGTCCCTGAGAAAAGATGTATGCGACACTATGAGGATGATGGACAAAAAACAAGCTGAAAATGCTACGATGATGAGAGCATGTTTTTATGGGATCAATAAATGAGCTTCCTGTGTGTGCAACATGTTCCTGCTTATAATCTTTAGATAGATAATCATGGTGTGATTTCTGTTCGGACTTGGTTATCAGTAACGTTGGTCTTTATCTCTGCAGTGTGCAACAACGTCTGTTGATCAAACACAGTGTGAGGACTTTGTCCAGATGTGGACACATCAGATCAGTAACACCAAGGACCTGCTAATGTACACACTGATTTTTTTTTCTGTTTTTTAAACCATAAACTAACAGTTTTAATTCAAAATGCTGTCACATTTTGAATTAAATAACTGAATGAATTCAGAAGCTGAACATTAGAAAGTAAAGAAAGTAAAAAGAGACTTACTGGGCTGTTCTTGTCCACTTGGATACGGTATCGAGTGATGAAAGATGGTTTACCAGTGGTGTCCACCAATAGCAGCAGAGCATTTGAAGCCCAAAATGCGACAGTGGGAGCCAACATGGTCCCTGTACAGAAAAATGAGTAAAAAAAAAAAAAAAGTCAACTTCAGCCTAAAGAAACATCCGAAAAACCCAAACATGTTTTCAAGTCATATTAAACCAGAATTATGCACGTATGAGGATATTAGCATGACATAAGTCTCAGCTGATACATTTCTTTTGGATAAAATATTTTTTGTAAGGACGGTCTTACAGAACATCTTTCAGCTTGTGAAAGTGAGAACAAGTTTTCCATTTTTCTTAAAAAATGCAACATAAGATGCCTCCTGAGGCATTTCACGTCTGCATCTCAATCAGGCCATCACAGCAACAGTTAGCATTGCTAAATGCTGCTTCCATTTAAACAGAGAGCTGATAATCTCTGGAGTTAGGTGGAAAACATGCTGACACATCAGTATTTGGCCAAAGTGAACCAGAAAATACGTGGTGCACCCTGCAGCTACTAATGAGCAATAGATGCTGTTTGCATGATGAAAATGGAAATTAGGCATAAATAATTTGCAGATCGTTTGGTGCATTTTTAAAGATAAAGTGGGGTTAAATGATGTGTAGATCTTCCCTATCCATTATTTATTTGTTGTGGCCTATTTTATGATACATACTAGAGATGCACCAATCCAGTTTTTTCCAATCCAGTACGATACCGATACCTACAGTACGGTGAGCGTATCGGCTGATACCCGATACCGATACTGGTGAATGAACCGTATACCTTGCCATGTGAGTGCAGGCATCAGGTGTGACCTGAACATTTAGCTTTGTTAAAAAAAAGGTAAAAAAAAAAAAAAAAAAAAGATATAGATGTACTTAATATCATTTACCAACAACTAACAAACAGTACATTAGCAGCAAAAAGAAATAATATAACACTTCTCTGCTCTGCATGATGACGTAACCAGCGTTGCAAACAGAGCTGAAGTGACTAGATCGTTGTAAATGTATATGATATTAATAAAAAAAATCAATGACTGGATCCGAATGCTGGATCGGCCCCATTCATCCGATATCCAATCTAGCTGATAAGTCAACATTGGAGCCAAACTCCAGGCCAGGCATCGGATCGGTGCATCTCTAATACATACTGCATCAGGGTTGCACCTCATCTGATCAAGGAAGCAGACCTTCCAAAGCACAAAAGAAGCAAAAGTTCATGACACTAGAATCACACTCAGGGGAGGAAGTTGACACCAGAGGTCATGGCTGAACTAAACTATTGTTCTTGAAACAAGCCATTAAAGTGGGCCCCTAGCGCGGTAAGTTTTGTGCTTTAAATAAATCCCTGTTTGTGTCCCATGAGATAAAAATCATGTGTGTAATTTGATTTGGAAATATATGAGGGATGCTGCTGTGAAACTTTACTGCAGCAGATCGCAGCCAGGTTTCAAAGAAATCCGTATAAATTCATGAAATGAGCCGTGTGTGTTTCACAGAGAATGCACTGATACAAAATAATCCATTCAACGTGCCCTCCTTGTCCGAAGCAGATCGCAGAGCCTGATTTCAGCTTTCAGTGCTTCTCTGCAGATCTTTTCTTAAAAACAAAACAAATAAACAAGAAAAAAGGAAATAAAAACAGAAGGAAGTTTGATTTCTTACCTAAGAAGAACAAAGCTGTATCGTGTCCCTCAAATGCCACGTGCACTTTTGTCCACAAGTTCTGCCAGAAGTCTCCTGAAGCTCCCCAAAATCTCTGAAGGTGCCTGGAGGAGGAAATGCAAAGTGCAAACTTTTTGATGAAAAACAGTCGACTAGAAAACATCCATCTAATGATGATCTACTGTATGTACATGTCATTTTATGTTGAGTCATTTTCAAGTCAGGCAGTTCTATCATATTGTCCTCAGCATGCCTTGTTTCAACCAGTGGTTCTGTCCAAATCCACGCCAAGCAACCAGCTAATGATGCCTTCGCATCACTTTAATAATTAAAAGGAAAAAAAAATCCACCAGTGGCATTTTACCAAGTCATTACACCCAGAAACTCACCTGAACTCATCCTCTATTCCCATCCTGTAGCATCCCTAACCTCATCATGCCTCGTCTGCACATCATTTCATGTTGTGTTACATCACAACATGAAAGTGAGACCTGCGTCTTGGTGCAGTCTGTGGAGGCTCTGACCCCGAGGAGGGGAGAGATAGTTTTTAACAAAGAGAGCTCGGACCAGCTGGAACCAGAAGAGATAAAACCCTTAATGATATTCTGTCCATCAATCTTATACTGACACGTGGAAGCTCAAAAATCATAGTAATAATGGTAGAGATAAAATTATCCATAGAGTAGAATATGAGGTAATGTGTATAAAAAGTGTTTGGTGGGGGTAGCCGTAGTGACAATATAATAGTAAGTAATACGTAACTGAACGAAGCACAA
>JALJCO010003116.1:0-39098 GCA_023101725.1 Atherinomorus stipes
GAGGGGGGTCCCTGGAGCTCCAGGGGGTCTAAGGGGCTTGGTGGGTCTCCAAGCCCAGGATGAGTGCTTGGTCCCTGGGTACTGATGGTGCCTGAGGGGGGTCCTTGGAGCTCCAGGGGGTCTAAGGGCTTGGTGGGTCTCCAAGCCCAGGATAGTCTTGGTCACTGCATGGTCGCCAAGGGGGGAAAATGGATGACCTGGGGCACGAGCGACTCTTGGGCGCGGGTTTGCTCAAATAACGCTCAGTGCTTAATAGTGGGTCCCCGGGCACCAGTGGAGCTCCAGGTGCACCCAGAAGGCCACAATTCCTGGAGGTCTAAGCCCAAGATCGGGGCTTGGTCCTCGGGTACTCATGGTGCACCATGGGGGTCCCTGGAGCTCCAGGGGGTCCATGGGAGCCTGGTGGGTCTCCAAGCCCAGGATGAGTGCTTGGTCCCTGGGTACTGATGGTGCCATAGGGGGGGTCCCTGGAGCTCCAGGGGGTCCATGGGAGCCTGGTGGGTCTCCATGCCCAGGATGAGTGCTTGGTCCCTGGGTGCTGATGGTGCCCTAGGGGGGTCCCTGGAGCTCCTGGAGGTCCAAGGGGGCTTGGTGGGTGTCCATGCCCAGGATGAGTGCTTGGTCCCTGGGTACTGATGGTGCCCTAGGGGGGTCCCTGGAGCTCCTGGAGGTCCAAGGGGGCTTGGTGGGTGTCCATGCCCAGGACGAGTGCTTGGTCCCTGGGTACTGATGGTGCCCTAGGGGGGTCCCTGGAGCTCCTGGAGGTCCAAGGGGGCTTGGTGGGTGTCCATGCCCAGGAGCCGAGTGCTTGGTCCCTGGGTACTGATGGTGCCCTAGGGGGGTCCCTGGAGCTCCTGGAGGTCCAAGGGGGCTTGGTGGGTGTCCATGCCCAGGATGAGTGCTTGGTCCCTGGGTACTGATGGTGCCCTAGGGGGGGTCCCTGGAGCTCCTGGAGGTCCAAGGGGGCTTGGTGGGTGTCCATGCCCAGGATGAGTGCTTGGTCCCTGGGCACTGATGGTGAACCAGGGGGGGTCCCTGGTTCTCTTGGAGCTGTCCTTACTGTCCTTTGAGTCCTGGAGCGAAGCTCCAGGACCTCGCTTCACTCCCCTGTCCTCCTAACCCTAACCCCAACCCTGGGACACCTTGGAGACTTAAACTCATCCCAAATGTCCAATCAGGTCAATTTCACACCAAGTAAGTTGTTGGAGCATTTGGAGTCCAGGGACACCTTGGAGACTTAAACTCATCCCAAATGTCCAATCAGGTCAATTTCACACCAAGTAAGTTGTTGGAGCATTTGGAGTCCAGGGACACCTTGGAGACTTAAACTCATCCCAAATGTCCAATCAGGTCAATTTCACACCAAGTAAGTTGTTGGAGCATTTGGAGTCCAGGGACACCTTGGAGACTTTAACTCATCCCAAATGTCCATCATGGTCAATTGCAAGTGTTACTGAGCAGTGGACATCTAGTGACATTTGGGATCCTTAAAGTGTTACCACATGTCCGACTTCAATACTTTGAAAAAAATTTTCAAACCTGACCCCTGGTCATCTTGGACTTTTGGGATCCTTAAAGTGTTACCACATGTCCGACTTCAATACTTTGAAAAATTTTCAAACCTGACCCCTGGTCATCTTGGACTTTTGGGATCCTTAAAGTGTTACCACATGTCCGACTTCAATACTTTGAAAAATTTTCAAACCTGACCCCTGGTCATCTTGGACTTTTGGGATCCTTAAAGTGTTACCACATGTCCGACTTCAATACTTTGAAAAATTTTCAAACCTGACCCCTGGTCATCTTGGACTTTTGGGATCTTTAAAGTGTTACCACATGTCCCACTTCAATACTTTGAAAAATTTTCAAACCTGACCCCTGGTCATCTTGGACTTTTGGGATCCTTAAAGTGTTACCACATGTCCCACTTCAATCCTTTAAAAAATTTTGAAAAACCTGACCCCTGGTCATCTTTGACTTTTAGGATCCTTAAAGTGTTACCACATGTCCCACTTCAATACTTTGAAAAATTTTCAAACCAGACCCCTGGTCATCTTTGACTTTTGGGATCCTTAAAGTGTTACCAAATGTCCAACTTTAATACTTTGTCAAATTTTGGTCCCTGGAGCTCCAGGTGGTCCAAGGGGGCTTGGTGGGTCTCCAAGCCCAGGATGAGTGCTTGGTCCCCGGGTACTGGTTGTACACCAGGGGGGGTCAAACCAGGGACCCCCCCTGGGACCTTCCCTGGGTCCTGGAGCTACGCTCCAGGACCTCCTTGCAGTCCTTGGGGTCCTGGAGCTTCTCCTTGCCCTTCCCTGGGTCCTGGAGCGAAGCTCCAGGAGTCCCCCTTCCCTGGAGGTCCTTGCTGTCCTGGAGCGAAGCTCCAGAACCTCCTTGCAGTCCTTGGGGTCCTGGAGCGAAGTCCTTGGGGTCCTGGAGCTCCAGTCCCCCTTCCCTGGAGGCCCTTGCTGTCCTGGACTTTTGGGATCCTTAAAGTGTTACCACATGTCCCACTTCAATACTCTGAAAAATTTTCAAACCAGACCCCTGGTCATCTTTGACTTTTGGGATCCTTAAAGTGTTACCAAATGTCCAACTTTAATACTTTGTCAAATTTTGGTCCCTGGAGCTCCAGGTGGTCCAAGGGGGCTTGGTGGGTCTCCAAGCCCAGGATGAGTGCTTGGTCCCCGGGTACTGGTTGTGCACCAGGGGGGGTCCCTGGAGCTCCAGGTGGTCCAAGGGGGCTTGGTGGGTCTCCATGCCCAGGATGAGTGCTTGGTCCCTGGGTACTCATGGAGCACCAGGGGGGGTCCCTGGAGCTCCAGGTGGTCCAAGGGGCCTTGGTGGGTGTCCATGCCCAGGATGAGTGCTTGGTCCCTGGGTACTCATGGTGCACCTGGGGGGGTCCCTGGAGCTCCAGGTGGTCCAAGGGGCCTTGGTGGATCCCCATGCCCATGATGAGTGCTTGGTCCCTGGGTACCACGAACCTGTGGGGTCCTTGGTTCTCCTGGAGCTGTCCTTACTGTCCTTTGAGTCCTGGAGCTTCGCTCCAGGACCTCCTTGCCCTTCCCTGGGTCCTGGAGCGAAGCTCCAGGACAGCAAGTACCTCCAGGGAAGGGGGACTCCTTCTGCAGAGACTCCTTCCTGGAGTCTCTGCTCCAGGACTTGCTGTCCTGGAGCAGAGCTCCAGGACCTCCTTGCAGTCCTTGGGGTCCTGGAGCGAAGCTCCAGGAGTCCCCCTTCCCTGGAGGTCCTTGCTGTCCTGGAGCGAAGCTCCAGGACCTCCTTGCAGTCCTTGGGGTCCTGGAGCGAAGCTCCAGGACCTCCTTGCCCTTCCCTGGGTCCTGGAGCGAAGCTCCAGGAGTCCCCCTTCCCTGGAGGTCCTTGCTGTCCTGGAGCGAAGCTCCAGGACCTCCTTGCAGTCCTTGGGGTCCTGGAGCGAAGTCCTTGGGGTCCTGGAGCTCCAGGACCTCCTTGCCCTTCCCTGGGTCCTGGAGCGAAGCTCCAGGAGTCCCCCTTCCCTGGAGGCCCTTGCTGTCCTGGAGCGTAGCTCCAGGACCTCCTTGCCCTTCCCTGGGTCCTGGAGCGTAGCTCCAGGACCTCCTTGCAGGTCCAGGACCAGGACAGGTCCTGGTCCTGTCCTTGGGGTCCTGGTCCCTTCCCTGGGTCCTGGAGGGGGACTCCTGGAGCTCCAGGAGTCCCCCTTCCCTGGAGGTCCTTGCTGTCCTGGAGCGTAGCTCCAGGACCTCCTTGCGGTCCTTGGGGTCCTGGAGCTTCTCTCCAGGACCTCCTGGGGCCCCTGTGGCTCCTTTTATTGGACAGGACATATGGCACACATTTGAAGGGAGACATTTGGGATGATCTGGGCCATGGAGGAACAATTTTTTTGTTGCAAATGTCCCATTCATTTATAATGGGACATTTGCCACAAAAAAATTGTTCCCCCATGGCTAATTTTTCACCCAATGTCCCTATTCAAATGTGTGCCAAATGTCCGTGACATTTGGGATACTTAAAGTGTTCCCATTCGTCCCATCCAGGGACATTTGGGCCACTTAAAGTCTTCCAAAATGTCCCATTTCTAGACTGATCATCCAGTGACATTTGTCATACATTTGAACGGGACATTGGGGAACTTTAACCTCTTTTGTCAAAATTTGTATAATTGTTCCCCTTTGTCCGAATTGTCCCCAAGTTGCAGGACATTTGGCACACATTTGCATTGGGGACACAAGGGGACACTTAAGACATTTGGGGGGCCATTTGGGAACACTTAAGACATTTGGGGGGGCATTTGGGAACACTTAAGACATTTGGGGTGGCCATTTGAGACCAACTGGGACATTTTGCAACACTTCTGTGCTAAATGTCCCATTAGACATTTGGGTCAAATCTCAAATGTCCAATGGGACATTAGGTAACAAATTGTTACTTTATGTCCCAACCCAATTGTCCATGATGGTACCAAGTGTCCCGTCCTTAGCCACCTAGTGGTCAAAATGAGATGACGGGACAATAGGGAACAATTTCCGTACGTAGCAATAAATTAATTCCTCAGTGACCGTTTGTCCCATCGGAACGCCGTTTGGACTGGAATGTGAGGAAAGATGACCAAAACGTTCTGGGACAGTTTTCAGATTTTTAGGAGCTTCCTGGGAGGAGTGGCGGGGTCGGGAAGAACCGGCCGTTTGGGTCACTAACCCATGAATGGGCATGTGTGCTAAATGTCCGACGGGGGTCTACGGCGTGGACGCCACTGCTAACCTCTAAGTAGCCCCCAGCACCACCTAGTGTCTACCTGTGCACGCCACTGCTGCCCTCTAAGTAGCCTCCAGCACCACCTAGTGTCTACCTGTGCACACCACTGCTAACCTCTAAGTAGCCCCCAGCACCACCTAGTGTCTACCTGTGCACACCACTGCTGCCCTCTAAGTAGCCCCCAGCACCACCTAGTGTCTACCTGTGCACGCCACTGCTGCCCTCTAAGTAGCCCCCAGCACCACCTAGTGTCTACCTGTGCACACCACTGCTAACCTCTAAGTAGCCCCCAGCGCCACCTAGTGTCTACCTGTGCACGCCACTGCTGCACTCTAAGTAGCCCCCAGCACCACCTAGTGTCTACCTGTGCACACCACTGCTAACCTCTAAGTAGCCTCCAGCGCCACCTAGTGTCTACCTGTGCACGCCACTGCTAACCTCTAAGTAGCCCCCAGCACCACCTAGTGTCTACCTGTGCACACCACTGCTAACCTCTTAGTAGCCTCCAGCACCACCTAGTGTCTACCTGTGCACGCCACTGCTAACCTCTAAGTAGCCCCCAGCACCACCTAGTGTCTACCTGTGCACACCACTGCTAACCTCTAAGTAGCCCCCAGCACCACCTAGTGTCTACCTGTGCACACCACTGCTAACCTCTAAGTAGCCCCCAGCACCACCTAGTGTCTACCTGTGCACGTCACTGCTAACCTCCCAGTAGCCTCCAGCGCCACCTAGTGTCTACCTGTGCACACCACTGCTAACCTCTAAGTAGCCTCCAGCGCCACCTAGTGTCTACCTGTGCACGTCACTGCTAACCTCTAAGTAGCCCCCAGCACCACCTAGTGTCTACCTGTGCACACCACTGCTAACCTCTAAGTAGCCCCCAGCACCACCAAGTGTCTACCTGTGCACGCTACTGCTAACCTCTAAGTAGCCCCCAGCACCACCTAGTGTCTACCTGTGCACACCACTGCTAACCTCTAAGTAGCCCCCAGCACCACCTAGTGTCTACCTGTGCACGCCACTGCTAACCTCTAAGTAGCCCCCAGCACCACCTAGTGTCTACCTGTGCACGCCACTGCTAACCTCTAAGTAGCCTCCAGCGCCACCTAGTGTCTACCTGTGCACGCCACTGCTAACCTCTAAGTAGCCTCCAGCACCACCTAGTGTCTACCTGTGCACGCCACTGCTAACCTCTAAGTAGCAGTGGTGCTGCCCTTTGGACTCGTGGAACTCTGGACTCGCGGATCTCTGGACCTCTGGACTCGTGGAACTCTGGACTCGCGGATCTCTGGACTGGTGGATCTCTGGACCTCTGGACTCGTGGAACTCTGGACTCGTGGATCTCTGGACTCGTGGATCTCTGGACCTCTGGACTCGTGGAACTCTGGATCTCTGGACTCGTGGATCTCTGGACCTCTGGACTCGTGGAACTCTGGACTCGCGGATCTCTGGACTCGTGGATCTCTGGACTCGTGGAACTCTGGACTCGCGGATCTCTGGACTCGTGGATCTCTGGACTCGTGGAACTTTGGACTCGTGGATCTCTGGACTCGTGGATCTCTGGACTCGTGGATCTCTGGATCTCTGGACTCGTGGATCTCTGGATTCATGGATCTCTGGACCTCTGGACTCGTGGATCTCTGGACCTCTGGACTCATGAATCTCTGGACCTCTGGACTCGTGGAACTCTGGACTCGCGGATCTCTGGACTCGTGGATCTCTGGACTGGTGGATCTCTGGATCTCTGGACTCGTGGACCTCTGGACTCGTGGATCTCTGGATTCATGGATCTCTGGACCTCTGGACTCGTGGATCTCTGGACCTCTGGACTCGTGGATCTCTGGACTCGTGGACCTCTGGACTCGTGGATCTCTGGATTCATGGATCTCTGGACCTCTGGACTCGTGGACCTCTGGACTCGTGGATCTCTGGACCTCTGGACTCATGGATCTCTGGACCTCTGGACTGGTGGACCTCTGGTGCTGCAGGACAGCTGGTGGGACCACAGACAGACTGGTCTGCAGGTGGACGGAGGTCAGGAGGACAGTCGGTATTTATAGGAAACGTCGGGTCCAGATGGTCTGATCCAGTTCTGATCCAGTTCTGGCTGCAGAGCTTTTCTCAGGTTCTGATAAAACGTTAACGTGTCTCCTCATTTGACTAAAAATGTTGAATCTGCCTGTAGAGGAGGTGAGAACAGACGGACGGGGACGACGCTGTGACCCACCTCTGGACACCCCACCTCTGGACACTCCACCTCTGGACCCACCTCTGGACACCCCACCTCTGGACACTCCACCTCTGGACACTCCACCTCTGGACCCACCTCTCCTGACACCCCACCTCTGGACACTCCACCTCTGGACACTCCACCTCTGGACCCACCTCTGGACACTCCACTTCTGGACACTCCACCTCTGGACCCACCTCTGGACACCCCACCTCTGGACCCACCTCTGGACACCCCACCTCTGGACTATCCACCTCTGGACCCACCTCTGGACACTCCACCTCTGGACACTCCACCTCTGGACACCCCACCTCTGGACACTCCACCTCTGGACACTCCACCTCTGGACACCCCACCTCTGGACACTCCACCTCTGGACACCCCACCTCTGGACACTCCACCTCTGGACACTCCACCTCTGGACACCCCACCTCTGGACACTCCACCTCTGGACACCCCACCTCTGGACCCACCTCTGGACACTCCACCTCTGGACACCCCACCTCTGGACACTCCACCTCTGGACACTCCACCTCTGGACACCCCACCTCTGGACACTCCACCTCTGGACACTCCACCTCTGGACACCCCACCTCTGGACACTCCACCTCTGGACACTCCACCTCTGGTCTGAGGTTTGGACACTCCACCTCTGGACACTCCACCTCTGGACACCCCACCTCTGGAAACTCCACCTCTGGACACTCCACCTCTGGACACTCCACCTCTGGACCCACCTCTGGACACCCCACCTCTGGACACTCCACCTCTGGAAACTCCACCTCTGGTCTGAAGTTTGGACACTCCACCTCTGGACACTCCACCTCTGGAAACTCCACCTCTGGTCTGAGGTTTGGACACTCCACCT
Organism: Atherinomorus stipes; assembly: GCA_023101725.1. Classification (NCBI taxonomy): domain Eukaryota; kingdom Metazoa; phylum Chordata; class Actinopteri; order Atheriniformes; family Atherinidae; genus Atherinomorus; species Atherinomorus stipes. The sequence continues at coordinate 7,860 of JALJCO010003116.1, forward strand.
CTGGACACTCCACCTCTGGACACCCCACCTCTGGAAACTCCACCTCTGGACACTCCACCTCTGGACACTCCACCTCTGGACCCACCTCTGGACACCCCACCTCTGGACACTCCACCTCTGGACACTCCACCTCTGGACCCACCTCTGACACTCCACCTCTGGACACTCCACCTCTGGACACCCCACCTCTGGACACCCCACCTCTGGACACTCCACCTCTGGACCCACCTCTGGACACTCCACCTCTGGACACCCCCACCTCTGGACACCCCACCTCTGGACTCTCCACCTCTGGACCCACCTCTGGACACCCCACCTCTGACACCCCACCTCTGACACTCCACCTCTGGACACTCCACCTCTGGACACCCCACCTCTGGACACTCCACCTCTGGACACTCCACCTCTGGACACCCCACCTCTGGACACTCCACCTCTGGACACCCCACCTCTGGAAACTCCACCTCTGGACACTCCACCTCTGGACACTCCACCTCTGGACACCCCACCTCTGGACACCCCACCTCTGGACACCCCACCTCTGGAAACTCCACCTCTGGACACTCCACCTCTGGACACCCCACCTCTGACACTCCACCTCTGGACACTCCACCTCTGGACACTCCACCTCTGGAAACTCCACCTCTGGACACCCCACCTCTGGACACTCCACCTCTGGACACTCCACCTCTGGACACTCCACCTCTGGAAACTCCACCTCTGGACACCCCACCTCTGGAAACTCCACCTCTGGACACTCCACCTCTGGACACTCCACCTCTGGACACTCCACCTCTGGACACTCCTCCTCTGGACACCCCACCTCTGGTCTGAAGTTTGGACACTCCACCTCTGGACACCCCACCTCTGGACACTCCACCTCTGGACACCCCACCTCTGGACACTCCACCTCTGGACACCCCACCTCTGGAAACTCCACCTCTGGACACCCCACCTCTGGACACTCCACCTCTGGAAACTCCACCTCTGGACACCCCACCTCTGGAAACTCCACCTCTGGTCTGAGGTTTGGACACTCCACCTCTGGAAACTCCACCTCTGGACACTCCACCTCTGGAAACTCCACCTCTGGACACTCCACCTCTGGAAACTCCACCTCTGGTCTGAGGTTTGGACACTCCACCTCTGGAAACTCCACCTCTGGTCTGAAGTTTGGACACTCCACCTCTGGACACTCCACCTCTGGAAACTCCACCTCTGGTCTGAGGTTTGGACACTCCACCTCTGGGCACTCCACCTCTGGAAACTCCACCTCTGGAAACTCCACCTCTGGTCTGAGGTTTGGACACTCCACCTCTAGAAACTCCACCCTCTGGTCTGAGGTTTGGACACTCCACCTCTGGACACTCCACCTCTGGACACTCCACCTCTGGTCTGAGGTTTGGACACTCAACCTCTGGAAACTCCACCCTGGTCTGAGGTTTGGACACTCCACCTCTAGAAACTCCACCTCTGGTCTGAGGTTTGGACACTCCACCTCTAGAAACTCCACCTCTGGTCTGAGGTTTGGACACTCCACCTCTAGAAACTCCACCTCTGGTCTGAGGTCTGGACACTCCCCCCTCTGGAAACTCCACCTCTGGTCTGAGGTTTGGACACTCCACCTCTGGAAACTCCACCTCTGGAAACTCCACCTCTGGTCTGAAGTTTGGACACTCCACCTCTGGAACTCCCACCTCTGGTCTGAGGTTTTGACACTCCACCTCTGGAAACTCCACCTCTGGTCTGAGGTTTGGACACTCCACCTCTGGAAACTCCACCTCTGGTCTGAGGTTTGGACACTCCACCTCTGGACACTCCACCTCTGGTCTGAAGTTTGGACACTCCACCTCTGGAAACTCCACCTCTGGTCTGAGGTTTGGACACTCCACCTCTGGACACTCCACCTCTGGTCTGAGGTTTGGACACTCCACCTCTGGAAACTCCACCTCTGGTCTGAGGTTTGGACACTCCACCTCTGGAAACTCCACCTCTGGTCTGAGGTTTGGACACTCCACCTCTAGAAACTCCACCTCTGGTCTGAGGTCTGGACACTCCACCTCTGGAAACTCCACCTCTGGTCTGAGGTTTGGACACTCCACCTCTGGAAACTCCACCTCTGGAAACTCCACCTCTGGTCTGAAGTTTGGACACTCCACCCTCTGGAAACTCCACCTCTGGTCTGAGGTTTGGACACTCCACCTCTGGAAACTCCACCTCTGGTCTGAGGTTTGGACACTCCACCTCTGGTCTGAGGTTTGGACACTCCACCTCTGGACACTCCACCCTCTGGTCTGAAGTTTGGACACTCCACCTCTGAAACTCCACCTCTGGTCTGAGGTTTGGACACACTCCACCTCTGGGCACTCCACCTCTGGTCTGAGGTTTGGACACTCCACCTCTGGAAACTCCACCTCTGGTCTGAGGTTTGGACACTCCACCTCTGGAAACTCCACCTCTGGTCTGAGGTTTGGACACTCCACCCTCTGGAAACTCCACCTCTGGAAACTCCACCTCTGAAACTTCACCTCTGGACACTCCACCTCTGGTCTGAGGTTTGGACACTCCACCTCTGGACACTCCACCTCTGGTCTGAGGTTTGGACACAGGACTTTCAGATGTTTCACTCATAACTGTGAGCTGTTTTCAGGCCTTCATCATTGATTGAACTCATGTTCTTAAGTTAAAGCTTGCATGAACAAAATCTCCTCATCAGCACTTACAGAAACCAAACTTTCAGGTTCTGATCCTGACTGGATTCTTAAAGTTTCTACAGAATGATTCTCTGATATCTCATTCACAGCCTGATTTATAGAACATTTCATCCTAAAAATATGACAAAAATGAGTTTTTCTGGTTGCTGACAGTATATTCTAAATAGTGAAATGATCTATAGAGAAATCCAGAATCCCCTCTGGAAAAACTTTTGACTTTAATATGTGAACAAAATTCAAAAGAAACTTTGAACCTGGTTTCACCCTGTTTAGATTTTATAACTAGGAATGTATGCAAATTAGCGCAGTTTTGGCTATATGACACCTTATTTGCATATTTAAACATAAAATTTCAGAAAACTTGCAATACAAAAACCCCTGATGTGAGGAGTAAAGCAGGAGCGTTTCATGGTGATAGCAGTTACAGTTCTTACCGTATTAGCCTGGAGTGTGTCGCCGTAAACACATAGAATAGAAAGCTGTTATTGTCATTACATGTTGGTGACATTACTGGGTCACCGTGCAGCCACACGAGGACATCAGCACGGATAACGCAGCTTCATGGGTGTTTCTGAGCAACGCCGCGGTTTCTGTGACCCGGAATATAATCAACGGTATCATTTATTCACGTCAGCAGACGCTCATAATCAGCCAGAACTACACCCGTAAGAAGTTCATGCATGCTGACATGATCGAACCTTCCACCCAGTCAGGATGCATCTTCATCAAACCCCCCCTGTTCTGGAGGAACCTGCAGGGTCCCCCTAAGAACTTGGAGCAGGACTCCAGGTCTCTGGTATCTTCCGGACAGGACCCTCCAGGAGCAGTCAGTTTCTGGCTGCAACTGCTTCATTTTTTTCAATAACTTTATTTATCCCTGAAGGGCATTTCTGTTTCCGTCTCCAGGTCGGTTTGATGAGATCAGAAATCTTTATTGTCCCCGGGGGGCAATTTGTTTTGCAGCTGTAGTCCATACAAACACAGAACCGAGCAAACAACAAGAAAAAACATACTAACTAGTGGATTACATTACATCATGGACACTGAGATATATATAGACATATATATATATATATGTCTATATATAGTAAGAATAAATACAATAAAACAACACTATAGAGTTAAAAACAATATGCGAGAGGCAGCAATTTATGAGTTTTTTAAAAAGCCCAACAACCCAATTTATGTAACGGCATCAAGCGCTGAGAACCTGTTTAAAAAACCAACAGCTGATGGGACGAATGACCTCAGTATCTATTAGATTTGGCCTTTCTAACATAAGCAGATCTCCCCCTAGTTGGCGTCTAAACTGCATGTGGGGGGGGGGGGGGCGTGGGTCCTCCAGGATAGTTTTTGCCTTCTTAGCGGCTCTTATTTGAAAAAAATGGTTAAGATCAATCAAGTCTGTGCCAACAATCTTCCTGCAAAGCTTGGCGACATTTCCCAGCCTGTTTTTGTTCGCAATACTAAAGTTACCAAACCAGCAGATCACTGCAAAAGTCAAAATGGACTCAATAAAACATGAATAGAACATTTTTAAAAGAGATTTGTCAACATGGAATCCTCTTAACTTCTTTAGGAAGAACAATCTCTGATTGGCCGTTTCACAAATCGCATCAGTGTTCGCATCAAAGCTCAGTTTCGTATCAAGGACGTAGGAGTCATCGCAGCATTTAACAAATTTAACAAATTTGACCAAGACAGGGCCATGGCCCACCTCATGGTCCTGCAGAAGGCTGACTACAGCAGAGTCGTCTGCCAACTTAACAATGACCCGTGACTCAAATTGGCTCTGACAATTATTATAAAGCATGAACAGTAGGGGTAACAACACACACCCTAGAGGTGAACCTGTTGAACACAACAGTGGGCTGGAGAACGTGTCATTTACGCGGGTTCTCGGTGCCCTGGCCGTTAAAACAATCGACTAACCAGGACAAAGGGCCAGAGTCAAAAACGGACATTTCACGCAGCCTCTGAGCTGAAATATGAGGCTGCATACAACTGAAGGCTGATGCAAAATCAATGAAGCACAAACATGCGTGAGCTTTTAGGCCCTTCAAATGTCCAACAACAAGATTCAGCCATGTGGTAAAAGAGGGAACAGTCACAAACTGCCCCGGACAGCGCAGAAGCACCACATCACTGAATCCATTTAGACCCTCCAAATGTCCAACAAGATTCAGCCGTGTGGTAAAAGAGGGAACAGTCACAAACTGCCCCGGACAGCGCAGAAGCACCACATCACTGAATCCATTTAGACCCTCCAAATGTCCAACAAGATTCAGCCGTGTGGTAAAAGAGGGAACAGTCACAAACTGCCCCGGACAGCGCAGAAGCACCACATCACTGAATCCATTTAGGCCCTTCAAATGTCCAACAACAAGATTCAGCCGTGTGGTAAAAGAGGGAACAGTCACAAACTGCCCCGGACAGCGCAGAAACACCACATCACTGAATCCATTTAGACCCTCCAAATGTCCAACAACAAGATTCAGCCGTGTGGTAAAAGAGGGAACAGTCACAAACTGCCCCGGACAGCGCAGAAGCACCACATCACTGAATCCATTTAGACCCTCCAAATGTCCAACAACAAGATTCAGCCGTGTGGTAAAAGAGGGAACAGTCACAAACTGCCCCGGACAGCGCAGAAGCACCACATCACTGAATCCATTTAGGCCCTCCAAATGTCCAACAAGATTCAGCCGTGTGGTAAAAGAGGGAACAGTCACAAACTGCCCCGGACAGCGCAGAAGCACCACATCACTGAATCCATTTAGACCCTCCAAATGTCCAACAAGATTCAGCCGTGTGGTAAAAGAGGGAACAGTCACAAACTGCCCCGGACAGCGCAGAAGCACCACATCACTGAATCCATTTAGACCCTCCAAATGTCCAACAACAAGATTCAGCCGTGTGGTAAAAGAGGGAACAGTCACAAACTGCCCCGGACAGCGCAGAAGCACCACATCACTGAATCCATTTAGACCCTCCAAATGTCCAACAACAAGATTCAGCCGTGTGGTAAAAGAGGGAACAGTCACAAACTGCCCCGGACAGCGCAGAAGCACCACATCACTGAATCCATTTAGACCCTCCAAATGTCCAACAAGATTCAGCCGTGTGGTAAAAGAGGGAACAGTCACAAACTGCCCCGGACAGCGCAGAAGCACCACATCACTGAATCCATTTAGACCCTCCAAATGTCCAACAAGATTCAGCCGTGTGGTAAAAGAGGGAACAGTCACAAACTGCCCCGGACAGCGCAGAAGCACCACATCACTGAATCCATTTAGGCCCTCCAAATGTCCAACAACAAGATTCAGCCGTGTGGTAAAAGAGGGAACAGTCACAAACTGCCCCGGACAGCGCAGAAGCACCACATCACTGAATCCATTTAGACCCTCCAAATGTCCAACAACAAGATTCAGCCGTGTGGTAAAAGAGGGAACAGTCACAAACTGCCCCGGACAGCGCAGAAGCACCACATCACTGAATCCATTTAGACCCTCCAAATGTCCAACAACAAGATTCAGCCGTGTGGTAAAAGAGGGAACAGTCACAAACTGCCCCGGACAGCGCAGAAGCACCACATCACTGAATCCATTTAGACCCTCCAAATGTCCAACAACAAGATTCAGCCGTGTGGTAAAAGAGGGAACAGTCACAAACTGCCCCGGACAGCGCAGAAACACCACATCACTGAATCCATTTAGGCCCTCCAAATGTCCAACAACAAGATTCAGCCGTGTGGTAAAAGAGGGAACAGTCACAAACTGCCCCGGACAGCGCAGAAGCACCACATCACTGAATCCATTTAGACCCTCCAAATGTCCAACAAGATTCAGCCGTGTGGTAAAAGAGGGAACAGTCACAAACTGCCCCGGACAGCGCAGAAGCACCACATCACTGAATCCATTTAGGCCCTCCAAATGTCCAACAACAAGATTCAGCCGTGTGGTAAAAGAGGGAACAGTCACAAACTGCCCCGGACAGCGCAGAAGCACCACATCACTGAATCCATTTAGACCCTCCAAATGTCCAACAAGATTCAGCCGTGTGGTAAAAGAGGGAACAGTCACAAACTGCCCCGGACAGCGCAGAAGCACCACATCACTGAATCCATTTACAGAACAAAGTGAAGAACGTCACCAGACCATAATAACACCCGTCCGGCCAGAGTTGCTGCCATCGTTAATGTTAAGTGTGATGGCAACAGGGACAAATGAATTTGCATATCTGTCTGTTTCTTGTAGGGGGGAGGACAGGGGGGCAGATAGCGTCCAGAGGGCGTTAAACAGAATTTGTGGCTCATGACGTGATCAGAGCAGCTTCGGACCCGTCTGGATTCCTGAACGTTTCGTACAGAGAGATCTGAGGTCCGTCAGCTGGACTCCGGTTATCTCCGACCGGCAGCTGATTGAAACGACGTTTCTGTCGTCTGTCTGCTCAGAGTCTGCGGTGAAGCTGCAGGCTGAGGCAGCAGCTGTGTGGGGGGTCAGGGGGGGTTATCTCAGGATGCTCGGCGTTTTCTCCTGAGGTGGATGGAAGGATGGAAGTGTGCAGGCAGACCTGAAGGTCCGGCCTCCAGCCGAGGCAGAGGCTTTATCTACGCAGCGTTTGCATGACTGTAGAGCTGCTGGACCCACGGCTGACAGTTTAAACGGGATGTGACCATAAAGACATAAAGAGACAACATTGTCCATGTTCGTCCCTGCTATGTTTGTTCTGCTGCTTAATTTTAGCCACTTTTGTTCAATTCAGTTCAATTCAGCTTTATTTGTATAGCGTCCATTCATGACAACGTCACCTCAGGGAGCTTAAGAGACAGAAAACTTCAGGTCAGATTGATGATAGCCGAGCTAAGGAAACCAGCATGGATGGGATCTGGACTTGACCCGGTCCAAGGAAACCAGCATGGATGGGATCTGGACTTGACCCGGTCCAAGGAAACCAGCATGGATGGGATCTGGACTTGACCCGGTCCAAGGAAACCAGCATGGATGGAGTCTGGACTTGACCCGGTCCAAGGAAACCAGCATGGATGGGATCTGGACTTGACCCGGTCCAAGGAAACCAGCATGGATGGAGTCTGGACTTGACCCGGTCCAAGGAAACCAGCATGGATGGGATCTGGACTTGACCCGGTCCAAGGAAACCAGCATGGATGGGATCTGGACTTGACCCGGTCCAAGGAAACCAGCATGGATGGAATCTGGACTTGACCCGGTCCAAGGAAACCAGCATGGATGGAATCTGGACTTGACCCGGTCCAAGGAAACCAGCATGGATGGAATCTGGACTTGACCCGGTCCAAGGAAACCAGCATGGATGGGATCTGGACTCGACCCGGTCCAAGGAAACCAGCATGGATGGAATCTGGACTTGACCCGGTCCAAGGAAACCAGCATGGATGGGATCTGGACATAACCCGGTCCAAGGAAACCAGCATGGATGGGATCTGGACTTGACCCAGTCCAAGGAAACCAGCATGGATGCAATCTGGACTTGACCCCGTCCAAGGAAACCAGCATGGATGGAGTCTGGACTTGACCCGGTCCAAGGAAACCAGCATGGATGGGATCTGGACTTGAACCGGTCCAAGGAAACCAGCATGGATGGGATCTGGACTTGACCCGGTCCAAGGAAACCAGCATGGATGGAGTCTGGACTTGACCCGGTCCAAGGAAACCAGCATGGATGGGATCTGGACTTGACCCGGTCCAAGGAAACCAGCATGGATGGAATCTGGACTTGACCCGGTCCAAGGAAACCAGCATGGATGCAATCTGGACTTGACCCGGTCCAAGGAAACCAGCATGGATGGAATCTGGACTTGACCCGGTCCAAGGAAACCAGCATGGATGGAATCTGGACTTGACCCGGTCCAAGGAAACCAGCATGGATGGGATCTGGACTTGACCCGGTCCAAGGAAACCAGCATGGATGGAATCTGGACTTGACCCGGTCCAAGGAAACCAGCATGGATGGGATCTGGACATAACCCGGTCCAAGGAAACCAGCATGGATGGGATCTGGACTTGACCCGGTCCAAGGAAAACAGCATGGATCGGATCTGGACTTGACCCGGTCCAAGGAAACCAGCATGGATGCAATCTGGACTTGACCCGGTCCAAGGAAAACAGCATGGATCGGATCTGGACTTGACCCGGTCCAAGGAAACCAGCATGGATGGGATCTGGACTTGACCCGGTCCAAGGAAACCAGCATGGATGGGATCTGGACTTGACCCGGTCCAAGGAAACCAGCATGGATGGGATCTGGACTTGACCCGGTCCAAGGAAACCAGCATGGATGCAATCTGGACTCGACCCGGTCCAAGGAAACCAGCATAGATGGGATCTGGATTTGACCCGGTCCAAGGAAACCAGCATGGATGGGATCTGGACTTCACCCGGTCCAAGGAAACCAGCATGGATGGAACCTGGACTTGACCCGGTCCAAGGAAACCAGCATGGATGGAGTCTGGACTTGACCCGGTCCAAGGAAACCAGCATGGATGGAGTCTGGACTTGACCCGGTCCAAGGAAACCAGCATGGATGGAATCTGGACTTGACCCGGTCCAAGGAAACTAGCATGGATGGAGTCTGGACTTGACCCGGTCCAAGGAAACCAGCATGGATGGGATCTGGACTTGACCCGGTCCAAGGAAACCAGCATGGATGGAATCGGGACTTGACCCGGTCCAAGGAAACCAGCATGGATGGGATCTGGACTTGACCCGGTCCAATCGCCATCCTTTTCTTTTTTCCATGTCCTGTCCAGCAGCAGAATGGGGATCTGACTGCTCTGGTTTGCTTTGCCAAGAAAAGCCTTATGGTATCAGGCTCCTCTTGATGTACAAATATTATGCTTTATTTATTCTTTTTTTTTTCTTTGTAACTGTGATGTCATTGAATTTTAATATTATAGCTGGACCAGAGAAGAGGAAAAGAAAACAGGACAGAGAAAAGTGAGTGAAAAGAAAGCGAGAAAAGAGAGCTGATAGAAGAAGAGATAGCTGATAGAAAAGAGAGAGCTGATAGAAGAGAGAACTGATAGAAGAAGAGAGCTGATAGAAAAAGATAGAAAAAGAGAGATGATAAAAAAGAGAGAAAACTGATAGAAAAAGAGAGCTGACAGAAGAAGAGAGCTGATAGAAAAAGATAGAAAAAGAGAGATGATAAAAAAGAGAGAAAGCTGATAGAAACGTAGAGCTGATAGAAGAGAGAACTGATAGAAGAGAGAGCTGATAGAAAACAACAGCTGATAGAAAAGAGAGATCTAATAGAAAAAGAGCTGATAGAAGAAGATAGCTGATAAAAGAGAGAGCTGATAGAAAAGACAGAGCTGATAGAAGAGAGAACTGATAGAAAAGAGAGAGCTGATAGAAGAGAGAGCTGATAGAAAAGAGAGAGCTGATAGAAGAGAGAGAGCTGATAGAAGAAGAGAGCTGATAGAAGAGAGAACTGATAGAAAAAGAGAGCTGATAGAAGAGAGAACTGATAGAAGAGAGCTGATAGAAGAGAGAACTGATAGAAAAAGAGAGCTGATAGAAGAGAGAACTGATAGAAGAGAGCTGATAGAAGAGAGAACTGATAGAAGAGAGAACTGATAGAAGAGAGAGCTGATAGAAGAGAGAACTGATAGAAGAGAGCTGATAGAAGAGAGAACTGATAGAAAAAGAGAGCTGATAGAAGAGAGAACTGATAGAAGAGAGAACTGATAGAAAAAGAGAGCTGATAGAAGAGAGAACTGATAGAAAAAGAGAGCTGATAGAAGAGAGAGAGTTGATAGGGTTAGTCCACACTCTCAGAGACCTGGAGACCTAGAGACAGACCAGTAAGTCCACACTCCACCCTGTTGTCAACGGTCCCTGATGTCGTCCTCAACACTCCACCGTGTCTTCAACGGTCCCTGATGTCGTCCTCAATGCTCCACAGTGTCTTCAACGGTCCCTGATGTCGTCTTCAATGCTCCACAGTGTCTTCAACGGTTCCTGATGTCGTCCTCAATAGTCCACCGTGTCTTCAACGGTCCCTGATTTCCTCGTCCTCAATGCTCCACCGTGTCTTCAACCGTCCCGGATGTAGTCTTCAAAGTGCCACCGTGTCTTCAACGGTCCTTGATGTCGTCTTCAACGCTCCACTGTGTCTTCAACGGTCCCTGACGTCAACGTCAACGCTCCACAGTGTCTTCAACGGTCCCTGATGTCGTCCTCAATGCTCCACCGTGTCTTCAACTGTCCCTGATGTCGTCCTCAACGCTCTACCGTGTCTTCAACTGTCCCTAATATCGTCCTCAACGCTCCACCATGTCTTCAACAGTCCCTGATGTTGTCCTCAACGCTCCACCGTGTCTTCAATGGTCCCTGATGTCGTCCTCAACGCTCCACCGTGTCTTCAACTGTCCCTAATATCGTCCTCAATGCTCCACCATGTCTTCAACAGTCCCTGATGTTGTCCTCAACGCTCCACCGTGTCTTCAATGGTCCCTGATGTCGTCCTCAACGCTCCACCGTTTCTTCAACTGTCCCTGATGTCGTCCTCAACGCTCTACCGTATCTTCAACTGTCCCTAATATCGTCCTCAACGCTCCACCATGTCTTCAACAGTCCCTGATGTTGTCCTCAATGCTCCACCGTGTCTTCAATGGTCCCTGATGTCGTCCTCAACGCTCCACTGTGTCTTCAACAGTCCCCGATGTCGTCTTCAATGCTCCACCATGTTTTCAACGGTCCCTGATGTCCAGACTGAAGAAATTCGCCTTCCATATTTCACCACCTAAGATGTAATGAATGTTTTCCTGGCTCCTTCCCCCGGTGACATCACCGAGGCTATGAAGAATGGCCGAACCCTTATTGGTCGGTTGAAGAAGTGGTGACCGTAACATCAGCTGATCAGAACTCGTCAGATTTATTATAGAAACTTCGTAGGCCCAGAGGGACCAATCACAGGTCTTCCAATCACAACACAAAGACGGACAAAACAGAACTTTCACTTCTGCAATGAGATCATTCCTCATGAAGGGACAGGAGACACCGTCTAGATTTGTCCCTCCAAGGCCTCCATCCACGTTACATAAAGAGCCTGAAGCATTTCCATCAATCAGTTACTGTCCATGTCGTCTCCGCCCCTGTCTCTGTTTCTGTCTCATCTAACAGCTGACGTCCTCATTGTCTCCATGTTGTCTCCGTCCCCGTCTCTGCCCCGGTCTCATCTAACAGCTGATGTCCTCATTGTCTCCATGTTGTCCCAGTCCCTGTCTCATCTAACTGCTGACGTCCTCATTGTCTCCATGTTGTCCCAGTCCCCGTCTCATCTAACAGCTGACGTCCTCATTGTCTCCATGTTGTCCCCGTCCCTGTCTCATCTAACAGCTGATGTCTTCATTTTCTCCATGTTGTCTCCGTCCCCGTCTCTGTCCCTGTCTCATCTAACAGCTGATGTCCTCATTGTCACGGAACTGTCCATGTTGGACAAACGCCAGACGGATTTCCACCGATTGTTTGTCCTGTTGAACCTCGACAAAAACCTGTTTTCATAATCAGACTCTAAACCACCCATGTCCTCCATGTCCCCACTGTCCTCCATGTCCTGGTCCTCTCCCCTGTCCCTCCGTGTCCTTTGTGTCCCCCCTATCTCTCCCGTCCTCCCTGTCCCCCCTGTCCTGGTCCTCTGCCCTGTCCCTCCGTATCCTCCTTGTCCCCCCGTCCATCGTGTCCTGGTCCTCTGCCTCCCCCGCTGGACGGTTCAGTTCCTGCGCTGGTCCTGGTCCCTCCTCCGCTGTCTGTCCTTCTGTCTGTCCAGCTTGTCCCGGGCTTTCCTCTCCTTGTCCGCGGCCGTTTGGACGTCTTTGATGCGGCGCTTCAGGACGCTGCGGTCGGCGGAGCTGAGGACGCCCAGACCCTGTAGAGGACAGAGGACGGATGAGACATCTGTCTTCCCGTCCTGATCGGGGTCAGGTCGTCGTCCTCACCTTCAGACGGCTGCCGTCCATCTGCAGCAACTGCTGTCCATCGATGTCTCTGGCGCTGAACTCGGGGACGTACTGGTCCATGTGGAGTCCCCGGAGCCACTGGCAGACCTGCTGGGGGGTCCAGGAGGACATTGCGGAGGACGGCTCGTCGCAGGGCTGCGGACAGGGACAGGTGAGTCCAACGAAGATATTTTGGAGACATTCCTGATCTTCCAGGTCCTTACCTCATCTGAGGACGGGGACAGAGTCTGGTAAGGGTGCGAGGACCTGGAGGACTCTCCGGGAGGGGACGTAGAGGACAAGGTGTGAGGAGGAGAAAAGTCCTCGCTGAGAGACGAGTCCTGCAGGAGGACACAGACTGGTTAGTCCACGTCCTCAGAGAGCTGAGGACCTAGAGACAGACTGGATAGTCCACGTCCTCAGAGACCTGGAGACCTGAAGACAGACCGAATAGTCCATGTCCTAAGAGACCTGGAGACATGGACAAAGACCAGATAGTCCACGTCCTCAGAGACCTGGAGACTTGGACTCAGACCGGTTAGTCCATGTCCTCAGAGACCTGGAGACAGGCCGGTTAGTCCATGTCCTCAGAGCCCTGGAGACCTGGACACAGATCGGTTAGTCCATGTCCTCAGAGACCTAGAGACCTGGAGACAGACTGGTAAGTCCACGTCCTCAGAGACCTGGACACAGACCGGTTAGTCCATGTCCTCAGAGACCTGGACACAGACCAGTTAGTCCATGTCCTCAGAGACCTGGACACAGACCAGTTAGTCCACATCCTCAGAGTCCTGGAGAAAGAACAGTTAGTCCATGTCCTCAGAGACCTGGAGACAGACCTGGATCATCATAATACCACAGTACTATAACACCAAAACATCTTAGTGTAGTACCACAGTACTACGATGATGACAATGATGAAGATTTGTCCCTACCTGGGACTGGGACCTTCTCTGGGAGCTCAGCGGGGCGACTTTAGGGGAGCTGGATGGTGTCCCCGAGGAGGACACAGACCCCCGTCCTTCAGTGAACCAGGAAAATGAGACAAAGGAGCCGGACGTCCGAGATGGACTTTCAGATGTCTCTCTGAGGACGGAGGTCATGGAGATGACATGGAGAGGACATGAGAGGACAGGAGAGGACATGGGGAGGAAAAGAGACATTGTGGCCGAGGAAGAGGAGGAGGAAGAGGAGGAGGAGGAGGCTGCTGAACGCTGCGAGTGTGCAGGTGCATGCTGGGATTTATATCTGGCCAAGTACGCACGAGCCTCCTCTGATGCATGCTGGGTAAAATCCGGAGATTTCAAGCATTTGCCGAGAAGAAAAGTTTTTAATGGAAGATGACCATGATGACGTCTCACCAGTCCACGATCACGCAGAACGCACAAGTACGCACGAATATGCACAAGTACGCACAAATATGCACAAGAACGCATGAATATGCACAAGTACGCACTAATATGCACAAGTACGCATGAATACGCACAAGTACACACGAATACGCACAATTACGCACGAATACGCACAAGTGCAAACAAGTATGCACGAATACGCACAAGTACGTACAAGTACAAACAAGTACACACGAATACGCACGAATACGCACAAGTGCGCACGAACCCGCACAAGTACACACGAATTTGCACAAGTACGCACGAATACGCACAAGTACTCACAAGTACAAACAAGTACGCACAAGTACGCACGAATACACACAATTACGCACGAATGCGCACAAGAACGCACAAGTACGCACAAGTACAATCGAATACGCACAAGTACGCAAGAATACTCACAATACGCACGAATATGCACAAGTACGCACAAATACGCACAAGTACAAACAAGTATGCACGAATACGCACAATTACCCACGAAAACGCACAATTACGCACGAATACGCACAAGTACGCACAAGTACAAACAAATACGCACAAGTACGCAAGAATGCTCACAAGTACGCACGAATATGTACAAGTACGCACGAATACGCACAAGTACGCACAAATATGCACAAGTACGCACGAATACGCACAAGTACGCACCAATATGCACAAGTACGCACGAGTAGGCACAAGTACGCACAAGTACACACAATTACGCACGAATACGCACAAGTACGCACAAGTACAAACAAGTATACACGAAAACACACAAGTACGCACAAGTACAAACAAGTACGCATGAATAGGCACAAGTGCGCACGACTACGCACAAGTACGCAAGAATATGCACAAATACACACAAGTTCGCACAAGTGCAGACAAGTATGCACGAATACGCACAAGTACAAACAACTACGCACGAATACACACAAGTGCGCACGAATTCGCACAAGTACGCACGAATTTGCACAAATTTGCACGAATTTGCACAAGTACGCACGAATACACACAAGTACTCACAAGTACAAACAAGTACGCACAAGTAAGCACAAGTACAAACACATACACACAAGTACGCAAGAATACTCACAAGTACGCACAAAATATGCACAAGTACGCACGAATACGCACAAGTACGCACAAATATGCACAAGTACGCACCAATATGCACAAGTACGCACGAATACGCACAAGTACACACAATTACGCACGAATACGCACAAGTACGCACAAGTACAAACAAGTATGCACGAATACGCACAAGTACGCACAAGTACAAACAAGTATGCATGAATACACACAAGTACTCACAAGTACAAACAAGTACGCACAAGTACGCACGAATACGCACAAGTTCAAATGAATACACACAAGTACGCACGAATACTCACAAGTATGCACGTATATGCACAAGTACGCACGAATACGCACAAGTACACACAAGTACGCACGAATACGCACAAGTACACACAAGTCCGCACAAGTACATACAAGTACAAACAAGTACGCACAAGTACGCACAAGTACAAACAAGTACACACGAATTCGCACAAGTACACACAAGTACGCACAAGTACACACAAGTACAAAGAAGTACGCACAAGTACAAACAACTATGCACAAGTACGCACAAATACACACAAATACACACAAATACGCAAAAGTACACATATTGAGAAACGGCCCTTGGTTCTGCAGAAGTGTGAAGGACCCACCTGCTGCCCACAGAGAGCCTGTTGGATTTCTCTTTCCTCACGCGGATGTACGACCGTCTCAGCGTCACCCTGGGACAGGACAACAAATAAGTTTGTTTACAGGATGTTTGTTTACATGACATTTGTTTACATAATGCTTGTTTACAGGATGTTTGTTTACATGACGTTTGTTTACAAAATGCTTGTTTACAGGATGTTTGTTTACATAATGCTTGTTTACAGGATGTTTGTTTACATGACGTTTGTTTACATAATGCTTGTTTACAGGATGTTTGTTTACATGACGTTTGTTTACATAATGCTTGTTTACAGGATGTTTGTTTACATGACATTTGTTTACATAATACTTGTTTACAGGATGTTTGTTTACAGGAGGATGAGTTTGAGTTAGAAATCCGGATTAAGACTAAAATATTTTCCTTGGATGACGTCACCCTCACGGTCCTCACAGAGACCCGGATTGGACCTGAACCCTGACTGGACCTGGACCGGTCCCAGTGGTGACCTCTGAGACGGTCCTCATATAGACCTGGACTGGATCTATACCTGGCCTGGACCTGGACCGGTCCCAGTGGTGACCTCTGAGACGGTCCTCATATAGACCTGGACTGGATCTATACCTGGACTGGACCTGGACCGGTCCCAGTGGTGACCTCTGAGACGGTCCTCATATAGACCTGGACTGGATCTATACCTGGCCTGGACCTGGACCGGTCCCAGTGGTGACCTCTGAGACGGTCCTCATATAGACCTGGGGCCTGTACGACGAAGCCGGATTAACATGCCCGGGGATTTCTCTCTGTTACCTGGTTGACTTAACCAGACATCTGCGGTCTTGATAAATGGTACTATGAAGCTGGTTATCAACTCGGTAACTAAACCAGGGTTTTCCATCTTAATCAGTGCGCGCTCACATAAAAGAGGCGGCGTTGGAAGCATCTGACCAATCGCAGACATGGAGAAACAGAGAGCGACATATTTCACCATGGAGGAGCAGACGATGATACTTAAGAAATATGTAGAATTCAGGATCATCATTCCTGAATGATAACACGACATTATGATTCAGGAATGATAATAAATGGCTCCATTTATGCTGCAGCAACACAGTCGCAAAATACAAATATATAATCCAAACAGGTCAGTGACGAGATTCTATGCTGCCACACTCTTTCATGAATGAATGGAATTTCATTTAATATTTGTTGCAGCCCACAGGGGAAAAGCGGGTATTACATGACATGTTTTTGCTATACGTTTTCAGTGTCGCCAACGGTGTGCATCAAACTACCAGTGAATGAATGAATGAATGAATGAATGAAATGAATAAAAGAAAGGATGTTTGTTTACAGGAGATGAGTGGGACTGAGCGACAAAAATGGGACCTGTGCATAATTCGGCCACAAAAAATAAGCTTTTCAGCTCACATCAGTACAGCACTAATTTTTTTTTCTCTACGAGGTGAGGCGTTGGTCTATATCAAAATTAATTCAATTAGTCTAACATTAATAAAACCTCAGTGTGATGAAGAGCATCTGTGGTGTTGTCGGTGTCCGGCTGCGATGTCGTTACATTAGTGATGTTCGGCTCTAACAGCTGACAGATGTAACGGAGTCCAGCAGAGGAAAACCTCCATCTTTCATATAAAGTGTCATGTGGCAAATCAAAAAGGGCACCATCTCTGAATATTCTCTCTCTTCTAAGAACTCCTCTCTCACGATCTACGCACCGGCATCGACAGGATCTTCTAAAAATGGGCAGGCCATTTTCCAAGAGTGCTGATTGGTCAGAGGCTGGTGCTTTCATAGTCGGAGATCTCTGATCCAGAACTTAACCTGGTCCAGACCACTTGTTAGGCGTTCAGCATCCAGCTTACCGGGGAGATAGAACCCGATCAGAACTGAACCAGCGTCATAGGACGAAAAAAAACCCTGAAGTTTCCTCCATAAGAGAAAATCCGGCTTCGTCGTACAGGCCCCTGGACTGGATCTATACCTGGACTGGACCTGAACCGGTCCCAGGGGTGACCTCTGAAACAGTCCTCACAGAGACCCGGATTGGACCGGAACCAATCCCAGCTTGTGAGACCGTCCTCACAGAGAACCGGATTGGACCGGAACCAATCCCAGCTTGTGAGACCGTCCTCACAGAGAACCGGATTGGACCGGAACCAATCCCAGCTTGTGAGACCGTCCTGACAGAGAACCGGATTGGACCTGAACCAATCCCAGCTTGTGAGACCGTCCTAACAGAGAACCGGATTGGACCTGAACCAATCCCATTGGACCTGAACCAATCCCAGCTTGTGAGACCGTCCTCACAGAGAACCGGATTGGACCTGAACCAATCCCAGCTTGTGAGACCGTCCTAACAGAGAACCGGATTGGACCTGACCCAATCCCAGCTTGTGAGACCGTCCTAACAGAGAACCGGATTGGACCGGAACCAATCCCAGCTTGAGAGACCGTCCTAACGGAGAACCGGATTGGACCGGAACCAATCCCAGCTTGTGAGACCGTCCTAACAGAGAACCGGATTGGACCGGAACCAATCCCAGCTTGTGAGACCGTCCTCACAGAGACCCGGATTGGACCTGAACCAATCCCAGCTTGTGAGACCGTCCTCACAGAGAACCGGATTGGACCTGAACCAATCCCAGCTTGTGAGACCGTCCTAACAGAGAACCGGATTGGACCTGAACCAATCCCAGCTTGTGAGACCGTCCTCACAGAGAACCGGATTGGACCGGAACCAATCCCAGCTTGTGAGACCGTCCTAACAGAGAACCGGATTGGACCTGAACCAATCCCAGCTTGTGAGACCGTCCTAACAGAGAACCGGATTGGACCTGAACCAATCCCAGCTTGTGAGACCGTCCTAACAGAGACCCGGATTGGACCTGAACCAATCCCAGCTTGTGAGACCGTCCTAACAGAGAACCGGATTGGACCTGAACCAATCCCAGCTTGTGAGACCGTCCTCACAGAGAACCGGATTGGACCTGAACCAATCCCAGCTTGTGAGACCGTCCTCACAGAGAACCGGATTGGACCTGAACCAATCCCAGCTTGTGAGACCGTCCTAACAGAGAACCGGATTGGACCTGAACCAATCCCAGCTTGTGAGACCGTCCTAACAGAGAACCGGATTGGACCTGAACCAATCCCAGCTTGTGAGACCGTCCTAACAGAGACCCGGATTGGACCTGAACCAATCCCAGCTTGTGAGACCGTCCTCACAGAGAACCGGATTGGACCTGAACCAATCCCAGCTTGTGAGACCGTCCTCACAGAGAACCGGATTGGACCTGAACCAATCCCAGCTTGTGAGACCGTCCTCACAGAGAACCGGATTGGACCGGAACCAATCCCAGCTTGTGAGACCGTCCTCACAGAGAACCGGATTGGACCGGAACCAATCCCAGCTTCTGAGACCGTCCTAACAGTGAACCGGATTGGACCTGAACCAATCCCAGCTTGTGAGACGGTCCTAACAGAGAACCGGATTGGACCTGAACCAATCCCAGCTTGTGAGACGGTCCTCACAAAGATCCAGACTGGACCTATATCTTGACTGGACGTAAACCGGACCTGGACCGGTCCCAGCGGTGACCTCAGCTTACCCCAGGTCCAGGAAGCGCCTCTTGGTCTTCTTGTCAAAGACCACGGTTGGACTGCCAGGTTCTGCTGGACTGGTGTCTCTGCTGGTATCAGAGACCAGTACTGAAACACACACACACATGCACACGCACACACATATTACTTTCAAACAGTAACGTGTTTTTCTGTACAAATGCAGCGTGTCGTCTCAGCTCTCCCACGTAGAGGTGTTATTCCAGGTGTGTATCCAGGTGTGTATTTAGGCGTGTTTCCAAGTGTGTATCTAGGCGTGTTTCCAGGTGTGTAACTAGGTGTGTTTCTAGGTGTGTACCTAGGTGTGTTTTCAGGTGTGTATCTAGGTGTGTATCTAGGTGTGTATCCAGGTGTGTATCTAGGCGTGTTTCCAGGTGTAACAGATAGGTGTGTTTTCTAGGTGTGTAACTAGGTGTGTTTCAGGTGTGTATCTAGGTGTGTATTTAGGTGTGATTGTGGGGTGTATGGTGGGGTGTACAGGTGTGTATCTAGGTGTGTATCTAGGCATGTTTTCAGGGTGTGTATCTAGGCGTGTTTTCAGGTGTGTTCTAGGCATGTTTTCAGGTGTGTATCTAGGCAGTTGGTGTGTGTCTAGGGCTGGTTAGGTGTGTATCTAGGGGATGTTTTCAGGTGTGTATCTAGGATGTTTTAGGTGTGTATCTAGGCGTGTTTCCAGGTGTGTATCTTAGGGAATGTTTTTAGGTGTGTATCTAGGCAGGGGGTGTTTTCAGGTGTGTATCTAGGCATGTTTTCAGGTGTGTATCTAGGTGGGTGTTTTTCAGTGTGTGTATTTGAGTAGGTGTGTTTCAGGTGTGTAAGGGGGGTTGTTTTAGGTGTGTATCTAGGCATGTTTTCAGGTGTGTATCTAGTGTGTTGGGGTTTTTCAGGTGTGTAAGTAGGTGTAAGTAGTGTTTTCCAGGTGTGTATCGGGGTGTTTTCAGGTGTGTATCTAGGCATGTTTTCAGGTGTGTATCGTAGGCGTGTTTTCAGGTGTGTATCCAGGTGGTTTCGTGTGTATCTAGGTGTGTTTTCAGGTGTGTATCTAGGTGTGTTTCCAGGTGTGTATCTAGGCGTGTTTCTAGGTGTGTACCTAGGTGTGTTTTCAGGTGTGTATCTAGGTGTGTCCTGGTGTGTTTTCAGGTGTGTATCTAGGTAATCAGGTGTTTTCAGGTGTGTATCTAGGCATGTTTTCAGGTGTGTATCTAGGCATGTTTTCAGGTGTGTATCTAGGCATGTTTCCAGGTGTGTATCTAGGCATGTTTTCAGGTGTGTATCTAGGCATGTTTTCAGGTGTGTATCTAGTAGTGTTTTCAGGTGTGTATCTAGGCATGTTTTCAGGTGTGTATCTAGGCGTGTTTTCAGGTGTGTATCTAGGTATGTTTTCAGGTGTGTATCTAGGCGTGTTTTCAGGTGTGTATCTAGGCGTGTTTTCAGGTGTGTATCTAGGTATGTTTCCAGGTGTGTATCTAGGCGTGTTTCCAGGTGTGTAACTAGGTGTGTTTCTAGGTGTGTACCTAGGTGTGTTTTCAGGTGTGTATCTAGGCGTGTTTTCAAGGTGTGTATCTAGGCATGTTTTCAGGTGTGTATCTAGGCGTGTTTTCAGGTGTGTTTCTAGGCGTGTTTTCATGTGTGTTTCTAGGCGTGTTTTCAGGTGTGTATCTAGGTGTGTTTCCAGGTGTGTTTCTAGCGTGTTTTCAGGTGTGTATCTCAGGTGTGTATCTAGGCATGTTTTTCAGGTGTGTATCTAGGTGCGTGTGTTTTCAGGTGTGTATCTAGGCGTGTTTTCAGGTGTGTATCTAGGTGTGTTTCTAGGTGTGTTTCTAGGTGTGTTTTCAGGTGTGTATCTAGGCATGTTTTCAGGTGTGTATCTAGGCGTGTTTTCAGGTGTGTATCTGCGGTGTGTTTTTAGGTGTGTATCTAGGTGTGTATCTAGGTGTGTTTTCAGGTGTGTATCTAGGTGTGTTTTCAGGTGTGTATCTAGGCGTGTTTTCAGGTGTGTATCTAGGTGCGTGTTTCCAGGTGTGTTTTCAGGTGTGTATCTAGGCATGTTTCCAGGTGTGTATCTAGGTATGTTTTCAGGTGTGTATCTAGGCATGTTTTCAGGTGTGTATCTAGGCGTGTTTTCAGGTGTGTATCTAGGCGTGTTTCCAGGTGTGTATCTAGGCGTGTTTTCAGGGTGTGTATCTAGGCGTGTTTCCAGGTGTGTATCTAGGCGTGTTTTCAGGTGTGTATCTAGGCATGTTTCCAGGTGTGTATCTAGGCGTGTTTTCAGGTGTGTATCTAGTCGTGTTTCCAGGTGTGTATCTAGGCGTGTTTTCAGGTGTGTATCTAGGCGTGTTTTCAGGTGTGTATCTAGGTGTGTTTTCAGGTGTGTATCTAGGCGTGTTTTCAGGTGTGTATCTAGGCGTGTTTTCAGGTGTGTATCTAGGCATGTTTTCAGGTGTGTATCTAGGCGTGTTTTCAGGTGTGTATCTAGTAGTGTTTCCAGGTGTGTATCTAGGCATGTTTTCAGGTGTGTATCTAGGCGTGTTTTCAGGTGTGTATCTAGGCGTGTTTCCAGGTGTGTATCTAGGCATGTTTCCAGGTGTGTATCTAGGCGTGTTTTCAGGTGTGTATCTAGTCGTGTTTTCAGGTGTGTATCTAGGCATGTTTTCAGGTGTGTATCTAGGCGTGTTTCCAGGTGTGTTTCTAGTCGTGTTTTCAGGTGTGTATCTAGGCATGTTTCCAGGTGTGTATCTAGTAGTGTTTCCAGGTGTGTATCTAGGCATGTTTCCAGGTGTGTATCTAGGCGTGTTTTCAGGTGTGTATCTAGTCGTGTTTCCAGGTGTGTTTCTAGGCGTGTTTTCAGTTGTGTATCTAGTAGTGTTTCCAGGTGTGTATCTAGGCATGTTTTCAGGTATGTATCTAGGCGTGTTTCCAGGTGTGTATCTAGTAGTGTTTCCAGGTGTGTATCTAGGCATGTTTCCAGGTATGTATCTAGGCGTGTTTTCAGGTGTGTATCTAGGCGTGTTTTCAGGTGTGTATCTAGGCGTGTTTTCAGGTGTGTATCTAGGCATGTTTCCAGGTGTGTATCTAGGCGTGTTTTCAGGTGTGTATCTAGGCGTGTTTTCAGGTGTGTATCTAGTAGTGTTTCCAGGTGTGTATCTAGGCGTGTTTTCAGGTGTGTATCTAGGAGTGTTTTCAGGTGTGTATCTAGGCATGTTTCCAGGTGTGTATCTAGGCGTGTTTTCAGGTGTGTATCTAGGAGTGTTTCCAGGTGTGTATCTAGGCGTGTTTCCAGGTGTGTATCTTGGTTTTTTTCCAAGTGTGTATCTAGGCGTGTTTTCAGGTGTGTATCTAGGCATGTTTTCAGGTGTGTATCTAGGCGTGTTTTCAGGTGTGTATCTAGGCGTGTTTTCAGGTGTGTATCTAGGCGTGTTTTCAGGTGTGTATCTAGTAGTGTTTCCAGGTGTGTTTCTAGGCGTGTTTTCAGGTGTGTATCTAGGCGTGTTTTCAGGTTTGTATCTAGGCGTGTTTTCAGGTGTGTATCTAGGCGTGTTTCCAGGTTGTATCTAGGGTGTTTTCAGGTGTGTATCTAGGCGTGTTTTCAGGTGTGTATCTAGGCATGTTTTCAGGTGTGTATCTAGGCATGTTTTCAGGTATGTATCTAGGCGTGTTTTCAGGTGTGTATCTAGGCGTGTTTCCAGGTGTGTATCTAGGCGTGTTTTCAGGTGTGTATCTAGGCGTGTTTCCAGGTGTGTATCTAGGCGTGTTTCCAGGTGTGTATCTAGGCGTGTTTTCAGGTGTGTATCTAGGCATGTTTTCAGGTGTGTATCTAGGCGTGTTTTCAGGTGTGTATCTAGGCATGTTTTCAGGTGTGTATCTAGGCGTGTTTTCAGGTGTGTATCTAGGTTTTTTTCAGGTGTGTATCTAGGCGTGTTTTCAGGTGTGTATCTAGGCGTGTTTTCAGGTGTGTATCTAGGCGTGTTTTCAGGTGTGTATCTAGGCGTGTTTTCAGGTGTGTATCTAGTAGTGTTTCCAGGTGTGTATCTAGGTGTTTTTCCAGGTGTGTATCTAGGCGTGTTTTCAGGTGTGTATCTAGGCGTGTTTTCAGGTGTGTATCTAGGCGTGTTTTCAGGTGTGTATCTAGTAGTGTTTCCAGGTGTGTATGTAGGCGTGTTTTCAGGTGTGTATCTAGGCGTGTTTCCAGGTGTGTATCTAGGCGTGTTTCCAGGTGTGTATCTAGGCGTGTTTTCAGGTGTGTATCTAGGCGTGTTTTCAGGTGTGTATTTGGGCGTGTTTTCAGGTGTGTATCTAGGCGTGTTTTCAGGTGTGTATTTAGGCGTGTTTTCAGGTGTGTACCTTCGCTGTCGGGCCTCCTGTTCCTCCTCGTATAGACCGGTGAGCAGTTGGAGGAGGGACAGGATCTAGACGGTGAGCTGCTTGGCGTTACCAGAGCCTCTTGAGACGTCGCATTGGTCAGCTGATGGTACCGCCCCCGCGGTGGAGCAGCCAATGACGAGCCTTCGTCCTCTGGAGAGCGACGCCCCTGACAGAATGAGATAAAGTAGGAAGAAGAATGTTCATTATGTTTTTTTTATGACTCAACAGTTAAAATGTCATCAGCACTCTGATTGGTCTCACCAGTGATGTGTCGAAGGAGAAGGCGGGGCTTCGAGAGGACAGCAGCGATTCAGGTGAGGGGGAGGAGCCACGCATGGCCAGGTGGAGAGGTGAACGGGTGGACTGTAGCGGACTGTCCTGATGTCAAAGAGAGTTAGTGATGATTGAACCAATCAGATGTCAGAGCCAATGATCCAGGATGTAAGGGAAGCTTCATCCCTGACCTTCCTCTCCAGACCATCATCGCCCTCTGTGGAGCTCACGCTGTCACGGTAACGGGACCTGGAGGGGCGCTGCCTGCGGGTTTTGACAGACAGCTGGGCCCTGCCTTTCTGGATGCTGTTGTCCAGCAGCTCGGTCTCTGGGATCGCCTCATTCAGGTCTGAAACAACACGAAGGACTCGGATTCAGGTCTGCCTCTGTGGTGTACATGAGTGAGTCAGGTTGTTTCCACAGGATCACCAGAAACAGTGACTGATGTAGACAAAGTCTGGACAATCTGGGACTAATCCTGGGCCAAGTCTGGACAATTGGACCCATCCTGACAAGTCTGGACAATTGGACCGATCCTGGGCCAAGTCTGTACACTCTGGACTCCATCTTGACAAGTGGACAGTCTGGACCGATCCTAGACAAAGTGACAACCTGGACCAACTGCCAAGCTGTACAGTCTGGACCGATCCTAGACAAAAGTCTGGACAATCCGGACCAATCCTGGGCTAAGTCTGTACAGTTCCTAACCGATGCTAGACAAAGTCTGGACAATCTGGACCAATCCTGGGCCAAGTCTGTACAGTCTGGACCGATCCTAGACAAAGTCTGGACAATCTGGACCAATCCTGGGCCAAGTCTGTACACCTGGACCCATCCTGGACCAAGTCTTGGACAATCTGGACCGATCCTGGGCAAAGTATGTACAGTCTGGACCGATCCTGGGACAAAGCCTGGACAATCTGGAGCAATCCTGGACAAAGTCTGTCTACTCTGGACCCATCCTGGACCAAGCTTGGACAATCTGGACCGATCCTGGACAAAGCCTGGACAATCTGGAGCAATCCTTGACAAAGTATGTACAGTCTGGACCGATCCTGGACAAAGTCTGGACAATCTGGACCAATCCTGGGCTAAGTCTGTACACTCTGGACCCATCCTGGACCAAGTCTGGACAATCTGGACCGATCCTGGACAAAGCCTGGACGATCTGGAGCAATCCTGGACAAAGTCTGCACACTCTGGACCGATCCTGGACAAAGTCTGGACCATCTGGACCAATCCTGGGCCAAGTATGTACAGTCTGGACTGATCCTGAACAAAGCCTGGACAATCTGGAGCGATCGTGAACCAAGTCTGGAAAATCTGGGACTGATCCTGGGCCGAGTCTGTACGGTCTGGACCGATCCGGGACCGAGTTGTCTGTACAGTCTGGACCCATCCTGGACAAAGTAAAAATCCTCCTGGACAATCTGGAGCAATTCTGGACAAAGTCTGTACAATCTGGAGCGATCATGGACCAAGTCTGGACAATCTGGACCGATCCTGGACAAAGTCTGGACAATCTGGACCGATCCTGGGCAAAGCTTGGACAATCTGGAGCGATCATGGACCACGTCTGGACAATCTGGAGCAATCCTGGACAAAGTCTGACAATCTCAACCGATCTTTGAGCGAGTCTGTATAGTCCGGACCCATCCTGGACAAAGTCTGGACGATCTGGACCAATCCTGGGTCGAGCCCTGTTCAGTTGGCATAATCCTGGGGTCAGGTCTGTACAGTCTGGACCGATCCTCGACAAAGTGTGGACAATCTGGACAGATCCTGGGCTGAGTCTGTACAGTCTGGACCCATCCTGGACAAAGTCTGAACAATCTGGAGTAATCCTGGATAAGGTCTGGATAATCTGGACCAATCCTGGAAAAAATCTGGACAATCTGGAGTGATCATGGACCAAGTCTGGACAATCTGGACCAATCTTGGACAAAGTCTAGACAATCTTGTTCTGGATGTTCCAATCCTGGACAGGTCTGGACAATCTGGACCGATCCTGGAGAAGGTCTATACAATTTGACCGATCCTGGACAAAGTCTGGACAATCTGACCAATCATGGACAAAGTCTGGACTATCTGGAGTGATCCTGGACAGAGTCTGGACAATCTGGAACGATCATGGACCAAGTCTGGACAATCTGGACCGATCCTGGACAAAGTCTGGACAATCTGGACCGATCCTGGACAAAGTCTGGACAATCTGGAACGATCACGGACCAAGTCTGGACAATCTGGACCGATCCTGGACCAAGTCTGGACAATCTGGACCGATCCTGGACAAAGTCTGGAAAATCTTTGTCCAGGATGTACCGATCCTGGACAAAGTCTGGACCGATCCTGGACAAAGTCTGGACAATCTGGGCCAATCCTGAAAAAGGTCTGGACAGTCTGGATGATCCTGGACAAGGTCTAGACATTCTGACCGATCCAATCTGCTCCTCTTTCCTCATACTGTTCTAGATCTACTGAGCATAACTGTTACTTTAGTACATCGCAGAACGTGTCTGGCACCACATTGGTTGCACGTACGTCAGAGAGCATAAATATGCTGATTGACAGATGGGATGAAGAGTTTATCATCTGGTGTTTATGTAAGACTCACCGAATACGCTGTCGGCCTGGCCCAAATCTGCAGATATATTTACGGGAATCTGTTCGGAAAGAAAATACATTGATGAAGATTCCTCACTGATGATGATGATGATGATGATGATGATTTAAATAACACAACAATAACAAGGAAGTCAAAATAAACAATAAAAGATGAGTCACAGATAAAAAGAAAATAAACTAAACACCCTAGTAAAAGATACAGCAGAAAAACACTAAAACATTCGGGATGAGAATCTCCAGTTACACCTCATCGTGATGAGAATCTCTCCCGCTCCACCTCACCACGATAAGAATCTCTCCCCGCTCCCCCTCACCATGATGAGAATCTCCTGTTCCACCTCACCATGATGAGAATCTCCCTGTTCCACCTCATCGTGATGAGAATCTCCCGTTCCCCCTCACAATGATGAGAATCTCCCGTTCCCCTCACCATGATGAGAATCTCCCGTTCCACCTCATCATGATGAGAATCTCCCGTTCCCCCTCACAATGATGAGAATCTCCCGTTCCCCCTCATCATGATGAGAATCTCCCGTTCCACCTCATCATGATGAGAATCTCCCGTTCCACCTCATCATGATAAGAATCTCCCGTTCCACCTCATCATGATGAGAATCTCCTTGCTCCACCTCATCATGATGAGAATCTCCCGTTCCACCTCACCATGATGAGAATCTCCCGTTCCACCTCATCATGATGAGAATCTCCCGTTCCCCCTCACAATGATGAGAATCTCCCGTTCCCCCCTCATCATGATGAGAATCTCCCGCTTCCACCTCATCATGATGAGAATCTCCCCGTTCCCCCTCATCATGATGAGAATCTCCCGTTCCCCTCATCATGATGAGAATCTCCCGTTCCATCTCACAATGATGAGAATCTCCCGTTCCACCTCATCATGATGAGAATCTCCCGTTCCCCCTCATCACGATGAGAATCTCCCGTTCCCCCTCATCGTGATGAGACTCTCCCGTTCCCCTCATCGTGATGAGAATCTCCCGTTCCACCTCACCATGATGAGAATCTCCCGTTCCACCTCATCATGATGAGAATCTCCTGTTCCCCCTCATCACGATGAGAATCTCCCGTTCCACCTCATCATGATGAGAATCTCCCGTTCACCTCATCATGATGAGAATCTCTGCCTCCCCCTCATCGTGATGAGACTCTCCTGTTCCCCCTCATCGTGATGAGAATCTCCCTGTTCCACCTCACCATGATGAGAATCTCCTGCTCCACCTCATCATGATGAGAATCTCCTGCTCCACCTCATCACGATGAGAATCTCCTGTTCCCCCTCACCACGATGAGAATCTCACGCTCCACCTCATCGTGATGAGAATCTCCCCGCTCCCCCTCATTGTGATGAGAATCCCCGTTCCACCTCATCACGATGAGAATCTCCCATTCCCCTTCATCCTGATGAGAATCTCCCGTTCCACCTCATCACGATGAGAATCTCCTGGGTTCCACCTCATCGTGATGAGAATCTCCCGTTCACCTCATCACGATGAGAATCTCCTCGTTCCACCTCATCACGATGAGAATCTCCCGTTCCACCTCATCACGATGAGAATGTCCCGTTCCCCCTCATCATGATGAGAATCTCCCGTTCCACCCTCATCATGATAAGAATCTCCTGCTCCACCTCATCACGATGAGAATCTCCCGTTCCCCTCATCGTGATGAGAATCTCCCGTTCACCTCATCACGATAAGAATCTCTCCTGTTCCCCCTCACCATGATGAGAATCTCCGTTCCACCTCTCATCATGATGAGAATCTCCCGTTCCCCTTCATCGTGATGAGAATCTGCCGTCTACCTCATCACGATAAGAATCTCCTGTTCCCCCTCACTATGATGAGAATCTCCTGTCCCACTTCACCATGATGAGAATCTCCCGCTTCCACTTCATCATAATGAGAATCTCCCCCGTTCCACCTCATCATGATGAGAATCTCCCGTTCCCCTCATCATGATGAGAATCTCCCGCTCCACCTCATCACGATGAGAATCTCCTGTTCCCCCTCACCATGATGAGAATCTCCCTGTTCCACCTCATCATGATGAGAATCTCCCGCTCCCCCTCATCACGATGAGAATCTCCCGTTCCACCTCATCATGATGAGAATCTCCCGTTTCCACCTCATTATGATGAGAATCTCCCGTTCCACCTCATCATGATGAGAATCTCCCATTCCCCTCATCATGATGAGAATCTCCTGTTCCACCTCATCATGATGAGAATCTCCCGTTCCCCCCTCATCATGATGAGAATCTCCCGTTTCCCCTCATCGTGATGAGAATCTCCCGTTCCACCCTCATCACGATGAGAATCTCCCGTTCCACCTCATCATGATGAGAATCTCCCGTTCCACCTCATCATGATGAGAATCTCCTGTTCCACCTCATCATGATGAGAATCTCCCCGCTCCACCTCATCACGATGAGAATCTCCCGCTTCCCCCTCATCATGATGAGAATCTGCCGTTCCCCCTCATCATGATGAGAATCTCCCGCTCCACTCCTCATCATGATGAGAATCTCCCGCTCCACTTCATCATGATGAGAATCTCCCGTTCCACCTCATCATGATGAGAATCTCCCGTTCCACCTCATCATGATGAG
Source organism: Atherinomorus stipes (assembly GCA_023101725.1). Lineage (NCBI taxonomy): Eukaryota > Metazoa > Chordata > Actinopteri > Atheriniformes > Atherinidae > Atherinomorus > Atherinomorus stipes. The sequence continues at coordinate 37,173 of JALJCO010003116.1, forward strand.
AATCTCCCGTTCCACCTCATCATGATGAGAATCTCCCGTTCCACCTCATCATGATGAGAATCTCCCGTTCCACTTCATCATGATGAGAATCTTCCTGTTCCACCTCATCATGATGAGAATCTCCCGTTCCACCTCATCATGATGAGAATCTCCCGTTCCACTTCATCATGATGAGAATCTCCCGTTCCACCTCATCATGATGAGAATCTCCCGTTCCACCTTCATCATGATGAGAATCTCCCGTTCCACCTTCATCATGATGAGAATCTCCCATTCCACCTCATCATGATGAGAATCTCCCGTTCCACCTCATCATGATGAGAATCTCCCGTTCCACCTCATCATGATGAGAATCTCCCCATTTCCCTCATAGATGAGAATCTCCCATTCCCCCTCATTATGATGAGAATCTCCTATCTCCACCTCATCATGATGAGAATCTCCCATTCCACCTCATCATGATGAGAATCCCCTGTTCCCCCTCATCATGATGAGAATCTCCCCCATTCCCCCCTCATCACGATGAGAATCTCCCGTTCCACCTCATCATGATGAGAATCTCCTCGTTCCACTTCATCACATGAGAATCCCCCGTTCCCCCTCATCACGATGAGAATCTCTCCCGTTCACCTCATCATGATGAGAATCTCCCGTTCCACCTCATCATGATGAGAATCTCCTGTTCCACCTCATCATGATGAGAATCTCCCATTCCACCTCATCATGATGAGAATCTCCCCGTTCCACCTCATCATGATGAGAATCTCCCGTTCCACCTCATCATGATGAGAATCTCCGTTCCACCTCATCATGATGAGAATCTCCGTTCCCCTCATCATGATGAGAATCTCCCGTTCCACCTCATCATGATGAGAATCTCCCGTTCCACCTCATCATGATGAGAATCTCCCTTTCCACCTCATCATGATGAGAATCTCGTTCCACCTCATCATGATGAGAATCTCCCGTTCCACCTCATAGATGAGAATCTCCGTTCCACCTCATCATGATGAGAATCTCCATTCCACCTCTCATGATGAGAATCTCCGTTCCACCTCATCATGATGAGAATCTCTCCCGTTCCACCTCATCATGATGAGAATCTCCCGTTCCACCTCATCATGATGAGAATCTCCGTTCCACCTCATCTGATGAGAATCTCCCGTTCCACCTCATCATGATGAGAATCTCCCGTTCCACCTCATCATGATGAGAATCTCCCGTTCCACCTCATCATGATGAGAATCTCCCGCTCCACCTCATCATGATGAGAATCTCCCCGCTCCACCTATCATGATGAGAATCTCCTTCCACCTCATCATGATGAGAATCTCCCCGTTCCACTCCACGATGAGAATCTCCCGTTACCTCTGTGTGTAAGATGAGAATCTCCCATTCCACCTCATCATGATGAGAATCTCCTGTTCCACCTCTCATGATGAGAATCTCCTGTTCCACCTCATCATGATGAGAATTTCCGTTCCACCTCATCACGATGAGAATCTCCCACTCACTCAATGATGAGAATCTCTTGTCCACCTATATGATGAGAATCTCCCGTTCACCTATCATGATGAGAATCTCTCGTTCACCTATCATGATGAGAATCTCCCGTTACCCCATCATGATGAGAATCTCTCCTGTTCCACCTATGTGATGAGAATCTCCCGTCACCCTCATCATGATGAGAATCTCTCGTTTCGCCTATGTGTGAGAATCTCCCGTTCACCTATGTGAGATTCTGTCCACCTCAACGTGAGAATCTCCCGTCACCTATCATCATGAGAATCTCCCGTACCTCATACGTGAGAATCTCCCGTTCCGCCTCATCGTGATGAGAATCTCCCGTTCCACCTCATCATGATGAGAATCTCCCGTTCCCCCTCATCGTGATGAGAATCTCCCGTTCCCCCTCATCGTGATGAG
>JALJCO010003117.1:0-22836 GCA_023101725.1 Atherinomorus stipes
CTTATTGTAAAGTGTTACCATGAATTTTTTCTGGATATTCTAATTTTTGGGTAGTACCTGTGTGTATGCGTGTGTGTGTGTGTGTATACATATATATATATATATATATATATATATATATATATGTATGTATATGTATATATGTGTGCGTGCGTGTGCGTGTATGGGTGTGTGTGTGTGGGCAGCCAAACAAAAACACAACAAATAGCACAACGTCAAAGTTTCTTTTTTCTTTTTCCTTTGCCTAACTGCTTCCTCTCCCTCTTCTTTTTTTTTTTTTTTTTTTTCTGGCTGCTTCTATTTCACAGTGATAACGATGTGATGCATCATTTATTCCTGTAGGGAGGCATTCGTTTTGTTCCCAAATCTCAGGGAGATCAGAACATATAATCTGACACAGAACAGTAAATCTGCCTGCTTGATTGTGTATCATTATGCATAGGAAGTTGACATCTTTAACTATAATGTACAGTTACAGGCATAAAGATGAGGCCGCCTCAGAACAGACCCAGGATTTCTGGGGAGATTAAATCTCTCAGCTGGTTTAGGAACATCTCAATGTCCTTTCAGGAGAGTGCTGTAGGTGTTTGGTGAGAGGAAGATCTGGGGATTTCTGCTTAGACTCTTAACTCCAAACCTGATCACTAATGAACAGCAGAAAATGGATAGATGGATAGATGGATATATAGCTGAACCTCTAACTGATCATCAAGTGAAGAGAAACCATCTCTACACAGTGTAACCTTCAAATGTCCTTAAAGGCCTAATTAATCAGTGGTTATTTGAACCTTTTAGCCTTCCATTTGAGGAGAAGAACAAGAAAATGGTGCCATGGTGCAAAATTAAAACTGTTGTAGTGGTGTACCAATGGCTACTAACTCAGTTCACTTTTCTATGCTAAACTATTCATTTTAGGTGAGACTGGGTGAATAAACAAAGCAGTGGCAACAGATTGGCCTCACAGTTAAACTGACCAAAACAACAGCTGACAAAACGTCTTCAGGCAAGAAGTGATGCGTCTGCCAACTCACTCATCGTAGTTTCACTGTATGAAAGCACTGCAGATATGCTAAAGGCAGAGGTTAGAAATGATCTGCTCCTGTGCGATCAAATGGGTTTTCAGCAGCAAATATAAACCAAGACAGCAGATGATGAAGAACTTAATGGATGCATCATTTTCTGAAGAGGGCATCTTCAGATGTCTTCTGTTTTAGTTCATATTGTAGGAAATCTAAAAGAAAGAAGAATAACATTCATATAGCTGAGTTAGATTTGACAGAGACGCAACTTAACATCTCAGGATAACTATAAATTTTGTTGATGGCTTTTGATTTTCAGTCTTTTTGTGATGATGTGTGGGGTTTGTTTTATACTTTCTGTGCTTGTGTGTCATTTTAAATGCATAATGGGCAGCTCAAAGAAGTCAAACTTTTCCAGCTTTCATAATTCATGATCAGAATAAGCTTTATAAAACTTTTGCTCATACCTTGCTCAGCTGATGGCTTCCTGTTATCTTAAAACATACTTTCTTCAACCTAAATAAATGCAAAAATTTGACTCCAGTGAATTAATTGGATGAACTGAAATCTGATTAATATGTAATTTAACTGAATGAAAGTGGGCTAATTGGACATTTCTCAGTTACCACTGGCTGGTGTCAATCAGAAATGACCAGAAAAGAAGCCTCTTAACAAATATTTAATCTCTGATGAAAAAAAGAAAAATGTTGACTGTCTCTTGCAGAAAATAGTTTGTTTTAATTTGCACTAATTTCCACTCAACATTATCCAGGAAAATCCATAATTGTTAAATTACTGTGAGATGTATTCCTAATTCTGTGTATTTCACAAGACCTAAACAGCAGCTTTACCACTATAGACATTTGAAGGTATGAATTAGACTTATTCAAAGAAAACCAAGTCCGACTTTAAAAGGAAATATATATATATATATATATATATATATATATTTTTTTCAAACTGGACCTTATTTCTAGGAGTTTATATGTGCATTTACTCACCGGTAAAATTTCTGTATCACTTTGACTCCTTCAGAAGATATTTCGTTGAGTCACCCTCCGGTGTACATCCATAAAATGGCAGAGATGAGGCAGCCTCTACTGTCTATAAGGCGTTATCTGCAGCACAACTCCTTGATTTTCACCAGTACTTTAAGGAGAATGAACAAATGAATGAGTACTATTGTCCCATAAGTCCAGATTTAGCTTTCAGTTAGTTATCAGGGTGTTCTACTGTACACAATTTATGGGGCCGCGCGTTCCCGATGCACGCTTCTGTTAGAACAGCTGAGAAGAGCACAATTTGCGAAACTCTGAACTCACAGGACAATTAGTCATTTGTTCGTTAATTCTACGTAAAGCATTAATGAAATCAAGGAGTTTTTACAGCAGATAATGCCTTATAGAGAGACTGCCCCGTTTCTCCAATTATATAGATGCACACCAAAGGGCTACTCAACGTAATATCTTACAAAGGATCCAAGTGATGCAGAAATTTGTAAAGAGTAAATGCACGTATAAAATCCTGGAAATAAGGTCCAGGTTGAAAAAAAGAAAGTTATCCTTTAAGTTGTTCAAGTCTATTTCCCTGGAAAACATCATTCAGGACCCTGGAGTTATCTCTGCCAAATGGGCAGTTGATCCATCTCGACCTAGTCATCCCAGCCAAGTTGACCCAAGAGAAGACAGCAAAGAGAAGTTTCTCTAAGAATCCTAAAATTCAATCAGTGTCTACAGACAGCACTCAGAGGCATGGCAGAAAAAGGAAAAATAATTTAAAAAAAAAACCCCTCTGCTGTCTAAAATCACATGTGTTTTGTGAAGAGAATCTTATGACTTTTGGGATGGAAATGTGTTGTTTTTTTAGTTTAAAGTTTTTAGAAAGTTAGTTTTAGTATTGCTAAGTTTTTGCCGATTTCTATGATTAACAATTTTCCCACATTCAGTTTAAAGGTTTAACTCCTTCTCTACTTTAGCACAAACATTCATCACATCAAGACATTAACTCGCTTCCAAGAAACATCCAAAGAAGAATTATTTTGCTTTTCTGTAGCTTAAAATATTGCTGATATATTGCAATACATGTTGCCAGGCATCCTGAAGAATAGTTCAAATGTTTGAGCTATTTTTGAGTTTTCTGCAAAAGTTGGAAATTTCATAAAGTAAAATTCCTTTGAGACTAAAATAGTGAGAAAGATAGAAGTCAGAGAGAAAAACTCGGCTGGAACATGATGCTTGAGTCTTTTGAATGAGAGACATGCACAGCTAAGCATACTCCAGGATGCAGGATTTTCTGGTGATGAGGTAAAAAAGCCGACTGTGATGCTAGTATATTGATTCAATCTAATGTTCCAATCTACGGCTCACATCATGCAGTTCTCAATCTTTTCATTCATTAGCTAAACACTCCCATCCCTCAGTGGGTCCCTGAGGCCCTAAACAGAGCTACTTAATGCAGAGGAGGCATCAGACAGAGGAGCTCGGTTTCTCACTTGAGCAGGCTGTACAAGTGACGTCCTTATGCACCGCAGTCATCCCTCTTCCTGGGGGTATCATCAGCATGGAAGTTAAATGAGGAAAGAGTGAACAAGATGCTATGTGTGGAGGAGTAATATGCATGAGTGGGCTTGCATTTGCCCCAACTTTCCAACCTTGTCTTCTCAGCTTATTAAATATAAATATAAGAATGATTCCACAGAGTTAAGTTGGAAAAAAAACAACAAAAAACTCCACAGTTGCCTTGCAGATCTAATTTTGAACAGACACACTTCCTCTGTGTACAACTGTAATGAAAATCTGCTGTGTGAAGACTATTAGTCTTTAATGAGTTGCTTGTTCTTTAAACCTACAGGCCTCCAGGGTGAGGATGCTCCTCGGCTTTCAGTCTGTCACTCTCTCTCCTCCAAAGCTGTCACTCATTCTAATGAACTGTCACGTAGTCTCAGTCTGGGAAAATCAGGGGATGCTGTAGAGGCAGAAACTTTTCCAGGTAACAGGCACAAAAAGAATGACTCCTCCACTGCTGCTCTGACATGCTTTACTTGAGCTGCTGGCGTCTGTAAGCTTGAACTGTGAGTCTTCTCTGGCATCATATTTTGATTTGATTATAATTAACTTGTTTACAGCTTAATTCATCTCAGTGTCCTTCATGTTCACACCATTGCATAACTGCAATGTAGCAGTGTACCAATGTAAAATTCATTTTGCACTTTCCAGCTTCAGACCCCTGATATAAGTATGAAAATCTGCATCATTTCAGTTCAAGTGTCTACATACCCACCTTAGTACTGTACATGTATGTCACATAGGATTTTATCACTATAAGTCCATGAATTGCAATAACAGATACCCACTGAAGTCATTTCTGTGCTGTAAAGTTTGTGATCGATAGTTCAGTGTCATCAAGACTTGATGAAACCAACCAAATACATCCATGAATTTGTTGTTATGAAATGTCTTTCCTCTCCAAGGACAAAGTTGACAGTGCTGCCTCAGCAGCATAATCAACCAATAATCTTGGTTGATTATTTGAGCTTGTTGTTTTCCCTGAGGATTCAAATGTTGGATAGGAGTGAAATCAGTAAATGCAGGTACTGTGACTGAACATGCCAGCATACCTGATTCCTGAACTGCACTGCAAAAATGAGTGGTCTTAATATGAGTTGAAAACACTGAAACTGAGAAGAATCAGACTATATTCAAGTGAAATAATCTGCCAATGGGGTAAGATAATTTTACTTGCTAAGATTTCTTGAAATAGAAAAAAAAAAATCGAGACTCTAGACAGGGAGAAATATTGTTAAACAAGCTGTAAAACACTCATTTCAAGTCCCTCGTTTGGTGAACGCAACTATTTCGAGAATAATCCCTTAAAAAATAGTCTGGTAATGCTTTTTTTGAGTGTTGGTTATTTTAAGTAAAAAATCTTAAAACAAGATCATTTTTTAATTTTGAGAATTGCTAAAAAGTCTTTTTTTTGCGCTGCAGCACTCATACTGAAGGAGCAGCACAACACTCACCAACCTCCAAACACACCCGCACTTGAATGGAGCTTGGTGAAGACTTCTTTTGGCCAAGAGTCAGATTGGTTTGGATTACATGAGACTTAAACTCAATCCTCTGAGTACTGGACAACCTGCTCTACCACCTGAGCCGCTGTGCTAGGAGTTGTTGAACTTCTGGTTAGTTGTTCTTGTTTTAAGATCTTTTCTCCAAAATGAGAAAGCAATAATACTTCAAAAAAAAAGCTTTACCAGACTAGTTTTAAGTGTTTATCACTTGATAAGAAACTTGAATGAGTGTTTGACAGCTTATTTTAAGCTAGTTCAAATTTGTATAACTTGTCGATTTTTTTCTTTTCACAGGAAATCCATTGTGTGTGAACTGGTACAGGAGGTCTTAAAACAAGTTTTTAAAATTGGGAGCGAAAGACACAATGTGATCTGAAACAGTGACTTAGTGAGATAATTTAACTCAATTTACATATAAAATAACCAATTTTAAGATTCACTTACTTAGTAAGAAATAAAAAAACATTCAGGGTGTTTTCACACAGGACCTGTTCAGGTCGACCTAACTGAGTTTTGGTACCGAACACAGTGCGACTGGGTCAGTGTGAACACGCCACTCACGCTCGTAGTTAATGTAACCCAAAGTTGACGTACCCACCCGCTCTTGGACTAGCTGGAGGGTGGTTTTGGGAGCAGCTTGCGTCAACCTGAAATCCATCACAAGTGACTCAGATGTGGGCATGAAAAAGTCCTGCCTTTTTCTGCCAGAAGTGGTGCAGTAACAGTGCACTAATACTGCACTATCACAGGCTGAACGATTCTCCCACAAATACATACATCCAACATCATCACGCACGGTGTCCAAACTTGGCATTTGGAAACGTCTTTGTTCCGGGCTTTCATTTAAGCTCTGCAATCGTTTCCCCTGGGAACGCGGGCATTTCTCTGTGCAATCAAATTAGCAGACAAGTCGCTGGTAAGTGGCTGGGATTCGGCAGAAAGGGGAACTTTTTCATGCCCGCATCTGTATGTGAAAGCAACTTTAGCTCGACTGAAATCCCAGATACCTCCCCCTTTTTTTAACTAAACAGGTATCCGTCAGAAACAGTGCTAGTAGGATATCCTTCTTATTGACAGTGTAATGTTTAGTATCATCATGTAAACACATGATGCTAGCTACATTGCTAATGTATGGAGTGCTCACAAACATTAGACAAATTACCAAGAAGGGCTTAGTGTTACAAACACTGTAAACAAATGTTTACAACAACGGCACCTGGATATAAATGCCAATAATATCTGTGTACTGTATGGTCAGAACTTTGCTGTTCAGTCTGTACCATGCTCTGCTTTGTCTGGAAGTCTGCATCCGCTGCCTCCAGTGCATGACAACATGTTCTGCACACGCCATGCCTGTTTTCAACATACTCCTTCATTCACGTGAGTTTTGCTTACAACTCAGCCGGGCTTTACAGCGTTTCCAGCTACGTCCAGTTGGCATGGATATACAACGCTCCAGTCTGTAGAGCGACTGCTGGGCGCAGTGGTTAAAAAAGCATGGCTGAGGAAACGGAGCTGTATCAGTTGAAAGTGGAAACATTGTATACTTTTCACTGGCTCGACCCAAATATGTGTGAAAACCACCTTACTCTCAAAACATGATTAATAATCTTGTCAATAATCTGTTCTTGTCAAGAACAGTATATTACTCTCAAATTGAGATAGTTAAGAATAGTTTTTGAATTAAAAATTGTATTGTCTGTCTCTTTTATATATGTTTAGCCACTAAAACGTTGTTAATTGTTTATTGACTTGTTTTTTGACTGTTCTGAATGGATTTATACAGTATGGGTCAAAATGATTTTTTTTTCAGCAGAATCCAAGAGAGTTAAAGACAGTTTTTTGCTGAAGACTGTATAGCTTGGTTAGATAGACTGTTTTTGCAGTGTTAAGCTCCAGCTCAGGAAACAGAGCTTTATCTTACGTATAGAGCAAGGGTGTTCTGCTCCAGTCCTCGAGGGCCGCAGTCCTGCAAGTTTTAAATGTCTCCCTGATCCAAAACACTTAATTCTGGCTCTCCTCAACAACTTGTTGTCAAGTTCTCTGCCCAATCATGCTGACCTATCACTGATTCAGGTGTGCTGCACCAGGAAACATCAAAACCTACAGGACAGTGGCCCTTGAGGACGGATTTTGGACACTTCTAATCTAGAGCTTCATCCTACGACTACTTCATCATTAGGTTTTATTCACTGCAACAGTGCAAATGTGTAATTTTATTGTTATGTTGAGGCTGGCAAATTTCTACATAATTTTGGGTTGGCTGCAAAGTCTCAAACATGAGCTGTAGTTGTATCAGTGCAGAACCATTTATTTATATTGAGTATCTAACCTATGCAAAGACAAACCTACACCTTAAATAATCAAATCATTACAGAACACATCAGAAATGGGATGAGCTACTTTGTAAATTTGAATAATTGTTGAGCTTTTGCCCACAAAACGTGCTAATGTTTATTCTTCCACTTTCTTAAACATTGTAGTTGATGTGGTGCATTTGATGGCGACTAGAAATAAATTTAGGTAAGTGTTTCCTAAAGAAATCACAGTAAACAGAACAAAACTTTTTGTTTATCTTCATCTTGTGGTTAAAAAAAAAAGAAAACATATTCTTAAGATCTGATTTCCCTCTTTTGAGTTATTTCAGTTGCACAATTATTTGGTAGTGCAGGGGAGGAGAAAAACAAGGTCTGAAAAACAGTTTTTTTCTGAAACATATACCTTCTTCCATAATCCTTGCAGTTGCTTTTTCCTCCAGGTGCTGTTTTGTTTACCCCTTGTTGGCTTTGATGGGAGTCAAACTCCGAACCATGTCAGTGTTACAGCTTTATTCTTCACCCTTTACAGTAGTTGCACAGGATCTCAGAGGGAGCGCCCAGAGAGTTTCGTGTGCAGATGCTCAGTTGGATTAGAATTATGAGTGTAATAAAGCAGCTCCGCTAGCATGTTTTCTGTCAGCTTGCTGCTTGACTCAAAGAGGATTTCATCTAAGCTGCACCTCATCTCTAGAAGTTTGCAGAGGGTTGCAGTCTTTTGGAATTGCAAAGTGTTCACTGCTTGTGTGAAAGAGGAAAAATAATATGCAGCAAAAACAGGCTAATGTTAAAACTGTCACTGATTTGACCCACTTTTAATCAAGTATACATATTTACCTTTTCCTGCCAAGTCAAAATGTTACACTAGCTGCCTTTACATGGAGCCAAATACACCGATTGCTTTCGGTTTAAAAGCTCTACGAGAATGAAAATGATCCATGTATACACCTTTTTCCAGATGAAAAGTGTCGAACCAAAAAAATTTTTTCATTCAGTTTCACAGGGAATATTCCTTTTCCCAAACTGATTGTGGTATCATGTAAACGCAGAATCAGAAAATTGTGAGGCTGTGTTCTCACAGTACGAGTGATGTTTCTCACTTTGGAAGAAGGCGGTGAACAACGAAATTCTCTGGACAGCGACAGAAAGGTTTTTTTTAAAATCAAACTGTCTCTACACCTTTTCTCTTTGTTGTTTACAGTGGGAGCGTATGAGTATCAGCTGCTGCTTCACACAAAGTCCTGCAGAAACCATAACAGCCGTGATGATCAGTTTGTTGACCTCCATCTTTAATAAATAATGTGATCTAACATCATTTTTCACATCAGACAGGACCATTCTGCTTAGATTGTTGGCACACGTACACAACCAGATTGAATTTGTTCCCATGTAAACAGCTGCCTTGAAATCTTATTTCGCAATGATTCCAAAATGAAAGGGGAAAAAAAGTCTCCATGTAAATGTGGCTATTGCTTTCTGCTTTTAGTTAGGGAAAATAGCTACAATCTGAAACTAGAAGCAGAAATGGGGTCAAAGTCCCCCATGCCTGCTTCCCTAGGAAGACTGAAATTTTCAGTCCTCGAGGACATACTGATGATTTTTAATGTTTTTATGAAGAATCTTTGCTGTGGATGAGAAGCTGTTCTTTTCAGTCAGGGCACTCTAGGAGGTGTGCGAGTATGTGTGTGTGTGCGTGTGTGTGTAAGGGTGACTGTTTTTTTTTTTTGTTTTTTTTTTTGCTTTAACATATCAACTTCTGGGCCAAAAATCCTGAAAATAATGACCAGGATGTTGTCAGTTATGTTGGGAATTATTTTTGCTGAAAATTTTAAATATTCATCAAAAATAGGAAGTTTGTCTAAAGTTCATGAAATCACAGATAATTGGGACTGTGTTATTAGTGCTGTGATTTATTTTTGTGCACCTCTCATTGACATTTACTGAACTGAAAGTGTTTCTTGCATTTTGTCTCAAAGTATATATATCGAAAATCCTGTATAACTTTGATAAATCTTGACCAAACTTCATAGACTTTACAATAACTATCAAGACAATCACTGTGGCAAGTTTGGTGGGAATAGAGGAATCTGTTGCAGAGAAACACATGTTGAACTAATTTGCATACTTTTGAAAAAAGTGGGATATTCTTTGTAATGAAAATTAGATCGCATGTGCTTTGCATAATTCAAGGTACATATCCTGAAAATCTTCGCTTGGTAGGATAAATGGGGAATTCTTACATTTTTATTTTCAAATCTGGAGGCGTTGCCATTTTCATTTGCTAATAAACCACAGCCACTTCCCCATAACCATAATCTAGAATTCTCTACATGAATCTACAGATCAAGTTGGAGCATATCTCTTCAGTGTTTCTTGCGATATAAACTACTCATTTTTGTAGAGGTGCCTTAGTGTTGGCAATGATCCAAAATTGCCAAAACAATTAAGTTCCCCACTAAGTTCATAGATTTCATGTCATTATCTGCCGTGTTTTCAAGTTATTGACTTTTAACTATTTTGCTAGGTTCAGCATAATGTTCGGATGTACGTAACTTTGTACTGAGGCAAAAATTAAAAAATGTGTTTAAATAACTTTCTTTTTCTCAGTATTGTCAGCCAACTTTTTTAAAACTATTGGGTAAAAGCCCCGGGATGAGTTAAATATAATAGGTTTCAAATATGTTGCAACATAGCACAAAAATTTCCTCAGTGAAAATGGGTGTGGCCTATGTCAGATGATTTAGCATGATTCAAGGAATCCGCTATTATGAAGCACTTTACTATGAGACTTACGGTTTAGGATTTCAAGGCTAAAACATACTACCACTTGGTTTCAGCGCCACCTAGTGGCTGACATGTGTCGCTGTTTATAACAAAGTTACATGCCAGCTGGAGTCCAAGCCCTGCAAGTAACTTGTCGGGATGAGCTTTAGCTTTGGGTACACATGGTTTTAGTGCAGGAAGAATAAACAGAACAATTACAACAGGCTTCCAGCATGCTGCAGTGCTGGGAACAGTCCTGCGCTACTCCACGGGCTTGGACCCCCTAATAAGTTGACACGTCTGAAGTTTTGAACGATAAATTCAGCTGTGTTTTCTCAAGTGCTCCAAGGCTGATGATTACGGTGTCTGCAGTTTTCAGAGCAGCTTTAAACTCTTCAGCATTTTATGTAGTTTGGCCGAAGCACTTCTTGGATTATATTTGTGGGTTTGATGTTTCTGTGTTGAGCTGAGGGGAACACCACCGCCTCCCTGTTTCAGACTCATTTCATTTGTCACAACTCAACCTAATTCCATCCTCTGGTCTTTTCAGACGACTGTCACAGCTGGAGGATTCATGTGGGACCATCTCCACAAGAACTGTACTAATGCAGTTAACTAGAGTAAAGAAAAATTAATGGATACTTGGTAAAACATGCTGAAACTCTTTGGCTTCTTTCTTTAATCATGTTATGACACTAATATTCCTTTAATCTCTTTTAAGCTCTTTTAGACTTTTTTCCTCACACGTGATTCTTGAGCTTTTGAAAACTACAAGCTTTTATGTGCCATTTCAGTCTTCATTTCGTACCCTTTCAGATAGTCTTTCAAAGGCTGACACTAATGTTAGATGGAAAGATTTGGTTCATCCTGAAGCTGCTCACCTGAGCTGTGATTAAAGCTGTTTGTAGATTAAAAAAGATTTTGCACTTCTAACTTTTTAGGAGTCTCTTCACAGATCTGATTTTTTACACAGGGTCTGACAGGAGACAGGAATATCTGACTTTCTGTGCGTTTTTCTGACATTTTAGCCAGACAAATTAACTTCCCGGTCTTTTTTGACTAGCTTTTCTTATTTCAAGTTTAATTTCTTGCACTATTTGATTTTTTTTTTTTATTTCATACAGTATAAGGTGAAATAGATTCCAGATTCCAGGTCATGTTCATTTTATCTTCTGTATTGTGCATTTAGACATGTAGACATGTTCAAACAACTTGCTGAAGTCCAAACTGAGCGTCATGATATGGAAGGAAGGGGATTTAAGTGGCTTTGAATGTGGTGTGGTTGTTGTTACCAGACTGGTTGGTCTGAGTATTTCAGAAACTGCTGATCAGCTGGAATTTCCATACAAAACCATCTCTTCAGGTTACAGAGAATTGTCTGAAGAAGAGAAAATATCCAGCGAGCAGCAGTTGTCTGGACCAAAATGCCTTGATAATGTCAGAGGTTAGAGGAGAATGGGTGGACTGGTTGGAGATATAAAGGCAACAGCAACTCAAATGCAGTAACCACAGGTTCCATCCAAGGCATGCAGAATGCCATATCTGAATGCACAACACATCAAACCTTGAAGCAGATTGACTACAGCAGCAGTAGACCACACCTGCCACTCCTGTTAGCTGAGAACAGGAACTAAGGCTACAATTCACACAGACTCACTAAAACTGCACAAAAGAAGATGGTAAAACATTGTCTGGTCTGATGAGTCTTCATTTCAGCTCCTCATTCAGATTTTAAGCTCAGAAGTTGTTTGAAAATACATGAAAACATGGATCTTTTCTGGTTCATATCAGTGAGTCAATTTGGTGTTTGTGCGAAGTTGTGGGGGATATTTTCTTGGCACACGTTGGGCCCCTTTAGTATCAACTGAGCATGGAATAAATACCACACCCAACCTGAGAATTGTTGCCACATGTCCCACCCCTTTATGACCACAGTGTAGTCTTCTGATGGCTGCTTCCAACAAGCCAAGTGGATGTGGCTAGTGTTGCACCATCTAGATTACTTCACGATTTGATTCGATTACGATTATGGGACGCACGATTTTTCGATTATGGCAATTTATAATGTGTCAATTTGATTCGATTATTGTGGCCATAATAATCACAATTATTGCAATTTTTGATGCTTTTTGCATTTAAATGTTTTTTTTTCTTCATTTGATGCTACATTTGTAAATAAATTAGATTTTTAATTCAAGGACACACAGTACTTCCAATAAAGTTTTCCACTGCTGTTCCAACAACCAAGAAATGTGCACATCTTTCCAGATTTCCTCGATATTATTAAGAAAATAGGCAGAATTTCATCTGTTCTAAATACACATGTACAGAAATGTCATCCTAAGCAACGGCGGTCTACTGATGGCGTTTGCCCAGATTAGTCTATAAAAGCTTGTAGTTGAAGTGACTACACTACATTGTACAGTACATTAAAAGCAAAGTTAGGAAAATAACAATGGCGGCTTTGCTTTTCAATTACGTTCAACTGACACAGACCCCCTAAGTACAGAACACTTAACGACATAATGACGAGATAACAGAGACCTAACTCGCACAAACAACTAGCCAACTAACATTTACTTCTTTAGCATCGTTTTAGATTTTTGGGACTTCCTTCGTTGCAAAACAGGTGCAAAACGGGCATTTGTAACGTGGCTCTGCGGCTGAGTATTTTACGGAAAGCCTTGTTGTTCGCCACTAAATAAAGCTGCAAATCCATGCCAATGAATCGGCCTATTGCATGCATGATCCGACGGGCTTTTTCCGAATTCCTGGGAAGTTTAGTGATTGTATCAAAGATGGTGCTCTTCTGTTGGGACAGGCGGCGGTGCATTCTCCGTCTCAGGATGGAGGTGCTGTAGCATGTTCGTTGTATTACGAAGGTACTTAATTTTAGCCTTGCAAAGTTTGCAGATCGCAAATGCCTTGTCCAGAGTTTTGTTAAAGTTTTCATAAAACCTAAACGACTTCCAAATGTGTGAGCCATACTCAGGTGGAGAAACTATTGCAGGCTCTTTAGCTGGAGCAGTAGCCATTCTTGTTGTTGTGTGTCACTCTTTAAACCGTCCGGGCGGCAGCAGGGAACACGTCATGGTTCCTTCTACTTTTTATGGTTTCATTTTCTATGGAAAAGCATCACGGCAAATTAATCGATGCCAAATTGTCACATGACCCATCCTGATGCATCACCAGATCGATGAATTTCAAGCAACACTAGATGTGGCCCACTTTTCTGATTGGAGCCCGAGCAGCAGAGTTCTGAATGAGCTGCTAGACCAGAAAAGATGCTCTTACAATAATCCAGCTAACTGAAAATGAACACATGGACTAGTTTTTCCAGATTTTTTTTGAGATATCAGATCTTTTATCCCTGAGATCACCCTACTATCAGGTGATAGTCGGCTGATTTAGCGATTTTCCTAATGTGTTTTTTTAAAGTTTAGGTCTGAGTCTAAATTTCTGGTTATATTTTATGTTTAAAGAGTGAAGCTCTGTAATAATCTTCAGTCGTTTCTTTTTGGCTTCAAAGATGATTACCTCAGTTTTGTTTTCGTTCAGCTGAAGAAAGGTGAGGCACATCCAATCATTGATCTACAGCAGGATAATTCACCATGTCACAAAGCTCAGATCATCTGCAACTGTTTTTTTTTAACGTGTCATTGAGTTCACTGTACTCCAGTGGCCTCTACAGTCACCAAGAATTAAGGTAGTTGTGCAAACAATGAAGTCCAACCCAGTAAAAGCAATGTGGACCTAATAAAGTGGCCTTTGAGCATATTTTATATGAAAGCTTGAAAAAAAACTAAGAATCAATAAAATCCATTTAAATGGCTGGTGACTTGGAATAAATCTATGAACAAGAAGTTTATATCTGTTTTTTTTTTTGTTTGTTTTTTTTACCCACTGCAGCTACACTGCATTCCGTAAAATATATAAAACATAGTATTTGGAGTCACATCAGTAAAACATCAGTTTCAAGGTCTTCACCATACTCTTGGTATAATATGGAAGCTTTTAACTGTCTGGCACACATGAAACTCATGCAGTTTTGTTTTCCCAGTTTCCTCTCACAGCTATCATATATCATCTTCCATTTTACTTACAATAAATCATCTGAGACCAACTCAACACTGCTGACACTTTCATAACCTGTGATATTACAGTCAGCAGGGAAAAAAAGGAGGGGGTAAATTTCAATTTCTTCACCATACCTGAGGGTCCTAACTTGGCCTGATAGCTGCTGTCGTGCTCACATGAAGCTTTTTTTCATGTCTCACAGCCCTGCAGCACCAACTTCACGAGATGTTCTGGGCTTCTTGATCATCATCTGACAACATGGATATATTTTTTTGCTTTTCTTCTCCCTTCACTCCATGCTAACAGCTTCAGCTGCAGTGAGTTTGCTTCTCTAAGGAAGGCAAAGCAATACTGGGAATATATAAGTTTCCACAAATTTATCTGCAGTGTCAACCTACAGTGAATGATAACTCTGGGGGGGGGGGGGGGGGGGGGGGGGGGACCACCTTTTACTAGAATAAACACAAAATTTACTGAAAGTTGGTGCAAACTTTTCATCTACTTTATGCATCTATCACAGATTCTACATATTTTTTTTATCATTGCTATTTTTTCTTACACTTTGAATGACTTCAAATTTGCTTTCCTGGGACTTGAAAATGTAACACTGGGAAAAGCAACAACCCTTTGATGAGTCAAGAAGACGCAGCTACTATTAGTTAACATATCAATTTAAAGGTATACAGTAATACCTTTGAATAGGCATATGTAAAGGATAAGTGCTCCTTTCTGCAAGACAAGGAGATTAGAGCGAGTCGAGAGGAAAAGTGGTTATCACGAGTGCTTCGTTTTTCCCATTAAGACGGAGTGAAGGGTGAGGGGTGGGGGTTGTTTTCCAGCAGTTCTTTAAACCTGGCTGTGCTTTTTGTGTTTTTAAAATTAGAGTTCGAAGCCCACACAATGTCAGCAGAGCTTAGTCTTCTTAAACTGTGAGGACAGAGCACCTTATGTCTGCTGCTGAGGCTTTTCTCTGTGACTGCTTCTGTTCAGTAAGACTCCAACATCAGGAGCGTTCTGCCGAGGCTTATTACATTATACATAAAATCATGGAAAACACACACTGAGCAGTTCACAAAATATATTATTGATGAAGTCTCTTCAGTGTGAAACCCAGATTGTATATTATTCATCGTTTTCTGACATGTGACACACATCATCCACACACCATGATATCAGCTGTTGTAATAATACATGATATATGCATTGGGATGCATTGTGTTGAAGACCAGTTTATATCTGATCATTAAAGCAGATATGGTTGAATAATGAATGACTTTATACAAGATTAACTGGGGTAAAAAGCTTAATTCTTCTTGGTTTATATTTACGAGAGCTGTCTGCGACGACTGTTGTGAATCTTACATCTGATGTGAAAACACCACAGGCTGCTAATGATAAAAGGGATTGAAATAAACCTGCATGAGGGACTTCCAATTATGCCAGCTTACTGTGGGGATATGTGGAAGTCTGCTATGATACTTGGACCATCAAATACTTTCTGAAGAAAGCTTAATTCAAGTGTTAGAATCAACCTAATTTCAGCATAAAAAAAAATAACATTGCCACAAAAGAAGGCAAACCACAGCTGGACCTAAAAGACTGTAATACCAAGTGTCAATTACAAACTTACTGCTAACGACAAGTTCTATGACGTAGCGCTAGCAGCGATGCATGTGGGTTTGTGCTGAGAAACTGTACAATACTGCAACACAAGAGTTTTTGTACCACTTTAAAGGTGATATTGTCAGCTTAAAAACCTGAAATCTATCTGAGTTTTCATTCAGATTTGAGAGGGACCCAACTACAGTCACGATACGTCGCCATATATCCAATCCACGCCAGAAGTCCCAAGCGGAAGTTTCTTCTTCATGTAACTTTCTAAAATATAACCCTAACCCCGACCCTTCCCCTAACCCTAACCACCTGACTACACCACATGCATCTGTTTGCAAACCGCAGATAGATACTCTTGGTGGTGTTTAAAGGTAGAGTTCGAAGTTTCCCCACCTGAAAATAAATATTTGACTTGTGCAAGTGAAAACCATCTCAAACCTCGCCTATGGGCCTCTACTGTCGTACAGTGGTGCATTTGAATGCAACTCCCTCTCCCCCTGTCTGTAATTCGCTCTTTAGCTTTATTTTTCTGTGGTCGGGACGTTTCTGAGTGGAGATTTCTGTTTATATCAGCAGCCAATGACAGAGCTAAGGGCATGACGCTGTGTGGGGATAAGCTCATGATTGGAGCAGACACCAGTCACTCCAACTCTCGAAGAAAAAAAAAAAAGAAAGCAAGAAAAATGGTGGATGCACCGAAGAAAAGGTAAAAGCTTTTGATAGTGTACGTTGGAAAACCAGGGTTTACTGTAATACTGGTTTGGCTTTTACCCGATTCTGAGCTCTGAAGGAGTCGTTGAAGCTACAGGCTGAAGAGCGAGGCGGCCATTAGCCTGAGAGGGAGGGGCGCTTAGTTTGAATAGGGTGTTTGCAAACAGAAACGGTAAAGGGACTCCGAACTCTACCTTTAACTAATTTCCGCTTGAGACTTCCTGTATGGATTGGATGTATGGCAGCGCCCTTGTCAGCCATTGTAACTGCAGGAAGGTATTTTTGTCGGATTTGACTGATATCTTGCAGCAGTTTAAAGGCCCACAACGGAACTTATAGCAGTTTTCACAGTGACACGCCCCCTATCGAGGGCTAACCTAGCATCCATCTTGCATCGCACCTGCACTGTGAGCTCACTCCAGCCAGTAAAAAACAGTTTTATCTTGACTCTTGTTCTGTCCCTTCCTCTCTTTCTCTTTCTCTCTCTTTCTCCGGTAATGTTTCCTTGCATTTCTATGCTGAATCCTCCGTTATGTGCGTTCAAAACACCCACTGTGTTCACATCTGGTACATTTCTGTTTGCTAGTAAGTGACGCAGTGCGCAACCAATAGTTGGCTGCAACGTCACAGCCACGTCCCGGATGCAAAACTTACATAGTGCAGTTTCTGAGCCTCAGGACACTTCTGGGCAGTGACAGCTCGAAAAGGTGCATAATGAATGTTGGTGTGCCATCAAAACAGGTCAGAAACGCAAATTTTTAAGATCTAAGAGTTATGTTGTGTGTCTTTTTTTTTTTTTTTTTTTTTTTTCAATAATATTTTATTGAATATTTACTTATTACACAAAATAACAAAACGAAAAGCAAAACAACAACAGAACAGGTCAGCACAGAGCATACAGAGATACAACAGACTTAGCATTGGTTATATCTGAAAATAAATTATGACCCTCCTTTGTGAAGTATGTCACTTAAGTTTTGAGGTAAAAAGTCCAAAAGGGGTTGCCATATTTTATAAAAGGTATCGATATTGCCCTTAATTAGAGCACTGAGGCGCTCCATTGGAAGGACCCTAAACGCCTCTCTGTACCATTGTGTAACAGAAGGGGGCTGTCCCTGGATCCATTGTAACAGAATACAACGTCTTGCCAGATGTAAAAGTTTGCGTAATAACATCATCTGCTCAGGCATCAGGGACAGCCCATGCACAGATAAACCAAAAAGAAACAGCTTAGGGTCCATAGGAATTCTTTCATGAAAAATACAGCAGAGTTCTGAGGCAACATTCTTCCAAAACCTGTTGATCAATGCACACCCCCAAATACAATGATGATAGTCACCCACACTTGTATTGCATTTTATACAGATAGGTGAATGTTGAGGGTGAAGTTTATGCATAAACTCTGGAGTACGCTGTAGTCTGTGAAGGATTCTGTATTGGTTTTCCCCAAGTTTGTTGCAGATAAATGTTTTTTTTGTTAGTAAGAATGCCCTTGACCATATTTCACTGCTAAGCTCAACACCTAAATCTCTTTCCCAAAGGCTTTTGGATCTTTCAGTTGTAAGGGGATTTAGCATCACTAATTGCTTATAAAAAAAAAAGGAAAGAAATTTACTTTTATGGTCAGGACTATCATTAAATCTAAGAAGAAAGCTTTCGACAGGATTTAAGATGGATTGGCCATCTGGAAAAATGAGTGATGATTGTACAAAATGTCTTGCTTGGAGAAAACCAAAGAAGTCCTTCTGTGGAATATCATACTTAATTTGTATTTGTCTAAAAGACATAAGGCCAGCCTCTTCAAACAAATCACAGACCAGTTTTAAGTTTTTGTGGTACCAGTTGTTAAACATACTTAGACCCATGCCAGGGACGAAGGCTCTATTTTTAATGAGCGGCTGCATTGCACTTGAATATTTCCCTCTCCCAATATGAGTCATAATATTACGCCAAGCTTTAAGTGTTATAAGCAGTAAATTGTTTTTTTTAACCTCTACTGGAAGTTCAGCTGAATCTGTGGATAATAGAGAGAGTAATGAAAGAGGCTCACAACACCAGCTGTCTATATGCGGTTCAGACTGGTGTAAAAAAGAATGTAGCCACCCTGATATTAACCTAGCATGGCATGCCCAGTAATAATATAATAAGTTAGGGACAGCCTGACCCCCTCTATCAACTGGAAGTTGTAAAATCTTCATCTTAAGTCTGGATTTCTTTCCATGCCAAATAAATTTGGATAAACATTTTTCAATTTCAGAGAAAGTTGTTCTGTTGATTTTAAGAGGTAGCATTTGCATAGGGTAGAGTATCCTGGGGAGGACATTCATTTTTATTAAACTCATCCTACCTAGCCAGGACAGTGGGAGATCAAACCATCTGTTCAGATCACTCTTAACTGATTTCAGAACTACTTTAAAATTTAATTTGTACAGTTCAGACAAGTTTGCAGATACTCTAATGCCCAAGTATGTAAAACCTGTGGTTGACCACCTAAAAGGAAAATCAGCAGGGGGATCCCAACCCTCTCTTCGACCCCCCAATGGTAAGGCCTCGGACTTATCCAAGTTAATTTTGTACCCAGAGATTCGAGCAAATTGATTAATAACAGAAATTAATTTTGGAACAGATGTTTCTGTTTTAGTGATAAATAGTAGGACATCATCAGCGTAAAGTGAGATTCTGTGTTCTGCATTTCCCAAACTAATTCCTGAGATCTCAGGGTCAATCCTTATAGCCTCCGCCAATGGCTCCACTGCCAACGCAAATAATAAAGGGGAGAGGGGACAGCCCTGACGGGTTCCTCTACCCAAATGAAACAACTCAGAAGTGGAGCCATTTACCAAGACCCTCGCAGCAGGAGCACTGTACAACAATTTAACCCACCCGACAAATTCCGGACCTAGACCAAACCTGCCCAAAACATGCCTTTTCTGCATCCAAGGATATTGCGAGGGCTCTATAATTTGTATTCTGTGAAAACTGTAAAATGTTCAACAGTCGCCGCATATTGGAGTGGGAGTACCTATTCTTTATAAATCCCGTCTGATCAGGCTTCACCAGAATTGGCATCATTTCTTCCAGTCTACCAGCCAGGATCTTTGACAGAATTTTCCCATCCACCCCGAGCAAACTGATAGGCCTGTATGATGTGCACAGATCCGGAGGTTTATCTTTTTTCAAAATTAAGGATATGTGTGCCACATTTAAAGTTGGTGGGAGCATGCCTAGACCAAATGATTCTTTGTACATATTTAGTAAAGGGTTCACTATATGGTTCGCCATTGTTTTATAGAAATCGGGCCCAAACCCATCTGGGCCTGGAGCTTTTCCACTCTTCAGAGACCTTATAGCTTGTAAAACTTCCTGGGTTGTAATGGGTTTGCACAAATCTAATCTATTTTTCTCAGATAACACAGGAAGTTTCAACTGGTCAAAGAAAGTGTCACAGAGATTTTCTGTGTCTTGACACTCAGAAGAATAGAGATCTTGATAAAACTGTTTCATTATTTTAGCAATTTCTTTAGTTTCAAAGTGTAAGTCACTTTTTTTGTCCTTTAGAGAGGATATTGTATAAGGCCCATTCTTCCCCTGGGCAAGTCGGGCGAGAAGGCGTCCAGGTTTGTTACCAGATTCAAATAATCTGTGTTTTGCATAATATATTGCTCTCTCTGCCTGCCGGGTGAGAAGTTGATCTAATGCAGATCTGGCTGCATCTAATTTTTTAAGCACTGAGGTGGATGGGGACAGCTTAAAGTCCCGCTCCAAAGTAGCCACTTCTTTTTGAAGTTCTAATTGTTTGCTAAGGGTGCTCTTCTTTTTTGCTGCTGAAAAAGAGATAACAGAGCCTCTTATAAATGCCTTGCCTGCTTCCCACAAGGTAGAGGCACTGACATCTGGTGTGTCATTTTTGGATATAAATAGTTCCCATTGGTCTTCGAGATATTTAACAAATTCAGAGTCACTCAGCAGAGTTGGGTTAAAACGCCAGTGTCTCGTCAATGGGTCACAGTAAGGTGGTAATAATTCGATAGATACTGAAGAGTGGTCTGAAAAAACACATGGGTTAATTGAACATGTCAGGGTCCTGTCTAAAATTGATCTGGAAACAAATAAAAAATCTATTCTAGATAAGGAATGATGAGGACGTGAGAAAAAAGTAAAATCTTTTGTACGTGGATTACAAAGTCTCCAGGCATCGAGCAGTCCGAGATCAGTGCACAGTTCAATTGTGGCTCTTACCATTTTTGAGGGTGGATGATTTTTGGGCGGGTTATAATCATTACTGGGATCCAGGCCACAATTAAAGTCACCACCTATCAGAACATGAGTAGGGCAGATTGAGGACACATCAGCCAGAAATTTTGAATAAAATGTACTTTCATATGTATTTGGGGCATAAACCGAGCCTAAAAGAATTCGTTCACCGAAGAGAAGTCCACTGATTACAACATAACGTCCATCGGCATCTTTTATAATTTTATCCACATTAAAAGTCAATTTCTTGTGAATCAATATTGCCACTCCCCTACTTTTGGAGTTATAGGAAGAGTAATAAACTTGTCCCACCCAATCTCTTTTCAATTTTAAGTGTTCCATATCCGTGAGGTGAGTTTCTTGTAGCAATGCAACCTGAACCCTGTCTTTTTTAAGTAAGGTAAGTATCTTGCGTCTTTTAATGACATGGTTAATTCCTTTCACATTGAGAGATAACATTTTTATGTTACTCATTTGACAACCTTACATCAACCTGATACAGAATGTTGTTCCATAGTAAGTCAGAGGGCCCAAAACAGAAAACAAAATCTGTAACCAACATTAAGCTATGGTTAGGATCATCTATGCTGACATAAACAGTGCCATCATATCCTGATGGCCAACAAACTATATACATCAGAACTAAGAAAATAAACAAATTACTCAAGTGTACATGAAGATGTAGACCAAAACATAAAGAACCACCAAACGGTGGTAAAGAAAAACCAGGTGTAGCTATAGGCTGTCTCCACTCCACAGGGAAAAGGAAAGAAAAAAAAATCCCACCCCAGCTTCCCCCAAATTAGAAAATTAAATAAATCAGGCTACTGTTTGTTATAAATAAGCAGAATATTCAGATTAGCAGTTGCTTAATAAAATTTTGATTCTGCCCATATGCTTATGATTGCAACAGACCAAACTGAGTCCACCTCCCATTGTTCTGCATCGTTTCTTCTTCAGACAGAATAAACCCAGCACACTTACGCAATCCAAAGGGTCTTGCTGATCAGCAAGTTTCTCCTCTGCTGCCGCCTCTTCAGCCCAAAGAGGCAATGAATCCTTGTGCCTCCGCTGACGTATTGAATTGGTATTGAGTACCGTTGTGAGACAGAGTGAGCGTAGCAGGGTATCGCATACTGAAGCGGATGCCTTTCTTAATGAGAGCTTGACACGTCTCATTGAAGCGTCGTCTTTTCTCGCGGACCGCCGAGGATAAATCCTGATGTATGTAGATCCGTTGTCCATCGTGTTTCAGCTCTGGTATCGCTTTCGCCGCTGCCATGATCCGCTGCTTGTCTCTGGGGTTGTGAAGCTTTATTATTACTGGCCGGGGTCGCCCGCCTTGCGGGCCGAGACTTCGGTGTGCACGGTCCATTTTAATGCGGGTTTTGGCTCCGGCGTCCTTGTCCAGACCGAGCAATGAGGGAAGCCATGCTTCAAAAAACTGAATAGGGCTCCTGCCTTCCACCCCTTCCTTCAGATTTATAATCCGGATATTGTCTCGTCTGCTTCTATTTTCCATGTCATCCAAACCGTTTGCCATTGTTAAGACTTTCCTCTCGGTTTCTGCCAGTCTCCCCTCCAGCCCGCTAACGGTGTCTTCAACATCGGCAATCCTCTGCTCAGCTGCAGCGATGCGTGTGGAGTGGCTTTCCTGAGTAGAAGCAAGTTTGTCCAGGGCCCCTGAGAGCTTAGAGAGCTTTTGTTCCAGAATTTCACAAAAACTGTCGGAGACCCTGCGTATAAGAGCCTCAGTGTCCTCCAGAGCTTGTGGAGATTCCACGGCTAATACGTCAGTTTGGCTAGCAGTCGCCGTCATCCTTTTAGGTTGGATTTTCGTTTGTTTTGACATATTTAGTAACCCGGCATGGACCAAAGTGTTCAGTAAATATCACTTAATCCACTCACGTGGTAAAATATTGGCAGTAGCGCGTAGTACACCGTAGTATGTATTGGTGGAAGCTGGAGCACAGGGAGAGCGCACCTTCTAGCAGGTCATGTTCACCCGGAAGTC
>JALJCO010003118.1:0-18326 GCA_023101725.1 Atherinomorus stipes
TCTGCCCATCGCATGTTAGCTTTAATCTTTACCTAATACTGGCTATTTACTAATTAAATCACCAAATCTCTGCCTTTGTAATTTACAGTCAAAACAATTACTCAGCTTAAACAAAAGCTGCCACACAGTCATCACATTCCTGGACAAAGAGTTTGTTTAAGGTACAACCAACGTGTTTTTGGGGTCAGGCCTTTGCCCACAATGTCTTTAAATTCTGGTAAATAGGCAGGGGGGAGAAGGCAGCCTGGCAGATGTTGACGACTAAATTTAAACCGTTTAAACCCAGCCTATAATCTCAACATTAACTCATGGTGTAAAAATATCTTTCCATGTTTCAGACCTGAATAGAAGCTGTTGTATCACACCCTTAACAACTTACAGAGGATCTCAGCTTTTCTCCAAGACTTGAGCTTTTTTTTTTTTCTTACATGAAGGTGTGGCTTAATGAGAGATAAGATCCAAAAGTAACAAACTCTGGCAAAGCAGTCAGGATCCAAAGACTGCAATGGGGCTGCTAAGGGAGCAAATATTTCCTCCAATAGTAAACTTTTGACCATCTGTAGGTTTCCTGCATGCCTGTCTGCACCGAGTAACAGCTATCTTCTGTTATCCTTCCTAGTTTACCACTAACATATCTCAATAAATGTCCTTTAGAATACTGACATATTAGACCAGAAAACAGTGAAACTGATCTTTGGGGAGCTTTGGGGGTTTTTTTCCCCCAGAATGTTTTAAAATAATCAATAAAAAAAAAACTAAGCAAAAGTTGGGAGAGTCTTGAGACTAATTCAACACTGCTGTTAAGGACTGAAAGCCAAATCTTTGTTGAGGCATTTAATATTTTCAGGAAATGTTTTTTCGACAAACTCATGACTTTTAAAATAGACTTTACAGGACATCCGCTTAATGATGGAAAGATGACTAGTTAAAAAAAAGCTTAAGATAAGGAAAATAAAAGAAGAGGAAGAACAGAGGATGATTTGAGTATCTGTGATAGTGATTCCCACACAACAACACAGCAACTGAATCTTTCCTTCTACTTGCCAAACTGTCCTTACAAAGCTATGAATGACTTGACAGTTATGTTTTTCCTCCATTTTGGCTGCAAAGATCAGATTCCAGTATTGTGATAAAGGCAGGCAGGACTCTGCAAAGACCTGGACTGTGTCGACAAATAACACCAAGTGCATGCCAGAGTCCTCCTCAATGGAGAGAAAAGAGATGCTTGCCAACTTCCAGCTCAGAGCTGCCTGTAAATGGTGAGTGCAGAGTATGTTGATGTTAAACAGATATCCTCCTGATGATAATCAGCTAGCCGGACGGGCATGTGCTCCCTCCCCCTACACGCACAAAGTCATGCTGTATGCAGAGTGATGCATGTATCTAACACACCAGATAAAGCATGTGTATTGGCACCAGACTGTGAACATGCTGAGGCAGTCTCCCTGGACGTCAGTCACCTGTCAGAAAACTGAACCCCCTACAAGCAATTAAAACAATTTCAAATTAAGACTGTTTTGCTGTTGCTCTGTGTGTGTCAGTTTTTACCGCATAAACGCTCCTTAATTAGACTACAGCCTGCTCTCATGAATACATATCAGTCTATATTTATGTGTTTTCAAAAATATCAGATAGATTTTGATCAATTAAACATTAGCAGTGACCATGAGTCACTCAAAATGAAGTTCATTCATGGGTTGTAAACAAAACTAATGATACGAAGATTTCATTTTAGTTTCACTTCCACAAAGAGATGAGCAGGATTTCTAGCTGTGAGATAATTTTGTAATGAATCTTAAAGCAACACTTTCGAGCACTGAGATTGCCTTTTTCTGAGACTAAATAAAGAGCATTTCCCCAAACGAAGCAGAGCCAACCAGCTAACTGGAGAAAATAGGGAGGAAATATTTATGGGTTAAATAAACCAGTTATACTTTGAGCCTCTGGCACATTTTAATGGAGGTCAGACTGTGGTAATGTCAATCATTTATGACCAAACTATTGCACTGCAAACCCTTAATTAACACCTTCAGAGGGAGTCACTCATAAACCAAGGTTTGCAGTGTGAGGCTCTAAATGTTAACACACAAACTAAAAACTTCACGCTATGTTACAAAAGAACTTGAGAATATAAACACTGATTTTTACATGCAGGTGTGCGCAAACATGTCGTGCCCTACTACAAACCTTCTACGTCCGTGTACTGGAATAGTATTGCATTGTTTCAGTTTCAGAGTTAAACAAACTTAACCAAGACAGTGACTGCAGTTTATTTTAGCAAAAGAAGAAGTGGCTGTCTGCTGTTGTGTAATAATGCATCTAACAATATTCCTTCTACATGTCAACTACTTTCCAACCTAATTTCTACTGACAGATTCATGGCATCTTATCTATTTTGTTGCCTTTCATTAAGTCACGTGCACTTCAATGGCTGCTGAAGCCAGTTACAACCATTGTGTAGGATTTAAATCCCTACAGGGCATCACTTACCTGGCGAGCACACAACCTTTTATCCCGAAGCTGTGTGTTCAGACATTATGAGCCATTTGTAAAGAGTGAACAAAGCCCAAGGATAAAGCATTTTATCCTAGGAGGACACATCTTTTGAACCAGATAAACATGCTGGTTGTAGTTTTTGTTTGATTAGTGCATCAATAGAAAATTAACCTGCTAACATTTTAAGGACTGGTGATTTTTCTTTTTTTTTTTCTTTTTTGTTTGGAAGAAGCAAAACATTTAATGGTTTAATGGTTACAGCTTTGACAGTTTTGGGGATTTGCTCCATCGCCGTTATTTATAGATTACAAAGTAACACAGTCCAACCAGTCAAAACAGACAGAGCACATCTAGGGGGTTGTTTTTATGAAATAGAAGCTACAACAAAGAGACAGAATAACGCAAAGTGGTATTTTCCTCCTTTCCTTTGGATGTAAACTCATTCTTATCCTCTGCTTCACTTCCAAGTTCCTACAACAGCTTAAAAGAGACAAAACATACTCTGGCCCTGGAGCAGGTGTCCAGCTGAATAGCCTTTTTTCATAAGGAAGATTTTTTTAAAGTGGAATAATACAAGTGGCAGTCATGAAAATGGCTGAAATATTCAGTACTGAAACACTTGACCACCCTTTATGTAAAGAAAAATTGTATTTCTGTCCCACAATTCCTTCCAGCCAAAACTTTCAGACCACCCCTCACTTATTTTCATCCGGTCTTACTGTGATTTCTGTGAATAAATATGAGGAAAGAAAGGGGAGATTAAGACGGCCTGTGACCATAAATCAATCTTTTCTATCAATTCATTTGCTGTTTTAAATGGCAATCCTTAATCATTCAGTAATAATTACTTATTATATTGTACTAATATGATTACAATAACCAAATAATGAAAAGCAAAGACTATTCTGCAGAATCTGACTCATGTTTCTTTACTAACACAGATTTTCCAACATCCTTAGAGGAAGTTGATGATGATGATATGAAGGCTCATTATCTGTAACCGTAAACCTCTGCTCCTCTGTCACAATATTCTGCCTTTAAATCAGCTGTTTGTCCTCATCAGCACCAATCTGCTGGAATCAGTTAAAAACTGCTAGTTTTGTGAGTCGTTTTGCGTCATCTGACTGAAATGCAGACTCTTCAGGTCATATGGTTTCAGTCGCTGAGTAATAGCCCTGGGTATCCCACTGACGTCAGCCCTAAGAGTTGCTTCTAGAAACTACCAAACTTCCAACTCTTCTGCCTCCACGAGTCTCCTTCCTGTCTGCGCATAACTACATTTCGCGTGCTAAAACTTCTTTATTAATAAATTTTGAAAAAAATTAAAGTGTCACGCATCACTTTAAAGCATGAGCGAATGTAATAAACAATGTAGGAACAACATCCTCTGAGATGCTCGTCCAGAAAGTTCGCGCAAAGTTTCAAAATGTTCTCCATGTCCGCAGTGAAACATGGTGGCCCGGCGGTGCCAACGGTTATAAACAGGACAAAAACACACACGCACCTCACAAAATAACAAGTAATTGCACCTTCTCGGTACCACAGAATCTCTTTGGCCTGACACCCTAAAAATAAACAGCATTAAGCCCGTTGGACTCATTACTGAACAACCATCCCAGCATGTTCGGAGGGCACGCGCGCTTCATGTCTCGGCGTAGATGTAAAATATTAGCTTCTGTGGAAGCTGTGCAGATACTGTCAGCTTACCTTAATTCCAGAGGGTTTCACAAAGACTGTCATGCTCTGGTATGTGGACAAATATCCACTTGGCACATGGGTGTTATTCCAGAGAGGGTTGTAGCCGCTGCCACGTACAAAACCCACTGGAAGCTTTACCTTAAACCGTCTAAAACACGCGCAGACACATTCTCCTTCAGAGTCCCCTTTTTCGTGTTACGTTCGAGTGCGTTTCGCAAATTTGAGTGTCTATACTTCACTGAAAAACCTACATGTCTGGAGAAAACGTGTGTTTTGTAAGTATCATAAAGCCACATGTCTTGTAGCTTCATCAGAAAGGTTGAAGTGAATAGAAGTTACTGGACAGAGTGTGCGTTGCACACAGCTTCTTCTGGCTACTCTGCCTCTTTTTCTACACTATATTGAAAATCAGTGAACCCAAAATATCAGTAACAACCAGAACATGTCTTGATGTCACACTGGCTTCTCGTCAGGTTGAAAATCCCATTTAAAACTATTATCCTA
This sequence comes from Atherinomorus stipes, assembly GCA_023101725.1. Lineage (NCBI taxonomy): Eukaryota > Metazoa > Chordata > Actinopteri > Atheriniformes > Atherinidae > Atherinomorus > Atherinomorus stipes. The sequence continues at coordinate 4,699 of JALJCO010003118.1, forward strand.
ACATGCACAGCTTGCATGATCAAGCTTGCATGCAGCAACATCTCTCGGAGGTCCTGTGATCAGCGTTTGTTGGCTCTTCCTTGATCTAAACAAAATGAGACTCGTGCATTTAAAGTTCCTCTGCTTAACCTATGAGCAGTGTTGTATAAAGTACCCAAAAGCCATACTTGAGTAAAAGTAAAAGTACCTTACTGGAAAATGACTCAAGTAAAAGTGAAAGTCGTCTGCTAGAATATTACTTGAGTAAAAGTAAAAAAGTAGTTAGTATTTACTGTACTTAAGTATCGAAAGTAAAAAGTACAGTTAATAAACGCAATCAGAAATTTGAGTTTTACATTTTCTTTATTTTATTTTATTTTAGTTTTTAAGTTTTAATTTGCAAAGTGTAAAGGAGCTCCAATACCTCCATACATAAACCCAACCATATAGAGAAATACACACAAACATCCTTACAGACCTGCATGCATGCCTAACAACATTCATACCCACGTGCATTCAATATAAAATCATTCCTAATAAACTTTTGGTGCTCGGAGGTAATGAAAACAAACAAAAACTTGATTGAATGAACTTTAACATGACTGCAATGTGACAGCACATGAACTGTCCATCCAGTCATTAGTGAATCCTGAAAACGTTTTGTTCAACCTCAAAAGAAGTTGTTTCTCAAAATGGCAAGAACTCAGTCTCGCTCTTCTTGGACTGAAGACCAGACCAGCGATGCTGAACAGCCTTTCACCTGCTGCTGAGGCAGGTAAAGGTGTGTTTGCTTCAGAGACGGCTGCACAAGGCTGCTACTAGTGGCTACTAGTCCCGCACAAAAAAAAAAAAAAAAAGATTGTCCATTGGCTATAATGTTCCTTGTTATTTTGTAACGAGTAACTAAGATGCTCAGGTAAATGTAATGGAGTAAAAGTATTGATTTTCTCGGAAAATGTAGTGAAGTATAAAGTAAAAGTCATCAGAAATAGAAGTAGTAAGTAAAGTACAAATATGAAGAAAAATACTACTTAAGTAAAGTAACTAAGTATTGTTACTTAGTTACTATACAACACTGCCTATGAGTTTTTCTTCCAGCGGACATGTAATCTATAAATACTGTGAATATCCTTATAAAGCCATTAATATATTTAGAGTTGTGGAATAGTGCAACAGGAATGCTCTCCAAAAAAGCATTGCTAAAAACGAATGCATTTTATTTGCACCACCGTCTGACTATCTATACGTTTCTATTACCATCCATAATTAACAAATTACCATTACCATCCAATATCTAGGTGTCATGGTTGACCAGATATTGTCATAAAAAGATCACATTAAAATGACTTGCAAGAAAACAAAACAAGGAATTTGTCTTTTGGGGCAAGTAAACAAGTTCTTCTGTTATTTAATACATCTTTTGTCATGTCTGTTTGACAATACTACGGTATAACTTGGTGCAAAAGTTTGTTCACAGCAAAAACAATTAGGCTAAACTGCAAGAATAAAAGGTCAACCGAGATATCCCATCATGAAAATATGCTGAAAATAGCCAAAAATGTAGCCTCTCATCCAATAAACTTATTAAACACAGACTATGACCTCTCACCATCTGGTTAAAGATATATGCTTAGAGAGTTCAATAAAGCTAGATTGAAAAATTCTTTTGCATCAGTCAGTTTTGAAACTAAACAAGGATTTTCCGGTAAACTTTGTGTGTGCAACTTAAGTGTGTAGCAAGTGTAGATTGTGTGTATTGTATGTCCAGTGTAAGTCTGTCCTGTTGTGTATGTGTGGATTAATGTCTGAGGTTTTCATAATACAAATGTGTGGAACTTTCATATGTGTATTACAAATGAAACAGTAATTTCAGATTAATTTCTGACATCAAAGTTGTTCAATCTTTTATCATATCATCAAATATTGTGTACTATTTATTTACATTAGATTTTGTTTAAAATATGTATTGTTGATGTTATCATTTGTATATTTTGGGTTCTGCGTGTTTCTAATGTTTTCATTTTTATGAACAGTACTTTGTAACATCTCCCCATGAAGAGTGTTAGGCTATGTAAATGAAATTGTTTAACTTAACTGCTTTTAAGTCTCTATTTTTACACATCAATACCAAAGACAGTTATTACAGTGATATATCAAACTCCAAATTCTATATTTTGCTTGAGTATTATGCTAAAGGGTATCCCAAAAGTTTCCAAGCTGCAAATTCAATTTAAGAAGAAAAATATATAAATAATAACGCCTGACTAGTGTAAATTTAAGATTACATATTCTGTTTTTATTTACTAGTTCTCACAAAATTAAATCCCCAATGTGTCAGCAACAAGTCATGTTTCATCAAGTAACAGTAACAACTAGATTTAATGTCTTATCTACATCTTCTTTTTATTTGCAATCTTTTTTCAGGTTTAACAAATTGTTTGCTTCTTCTTTAAAAACAAACAAACAAAAAAGACATTTCAGAGATTACAGTAACCTTACTTACAGATCTGTTTCTTTCTGCAGAAAACACAAGCAAAGGGACGGAGGAGAGGGAAAATTGTTTGTTCTCAGGGAATCGTTTAGGATATTTACGGTAATGCAATCCATGCAAGCCGTCACGTTTCCAGTCTGGTCTCAGGCCTTGTTCTTTAGGTTGATTGAACGTCTTTTTAATTACCTATTGCTCGTGAAGTTACAATTATCTCAGTGTGGCCGCATTTGACAAGTCTCTGATGTGTGTAGCCTGTGCAAGGGGAGGGGGAAAAAAGAGCCACGAATAAGATTTAATACAATGTAATTAACTAGTTTGATTACAAGGCACAGATGACTGTTGTGGAGGAGTAATTTACCTCAACGCGTGGCTGAGGCGCATCTGAAGATGTGGTTGTGAGACTATCTCCTCGAAAATTATGTATTTGTTCCAGGATTATAAAAAGAAAGCCTAGTTTTGCTTATTTGTGTTCTATATATTCTGTGACAAAAATCAAAACATTATAGAAGCAAATAATGTTGAGTTCATGTACATTAAATATATAATGTAGGCCTAAAAACTTCAATTTTCAGTTAAAGTTCTAATCCACACATGTAAGATGCTGAGAATGTTGCACATTTTGGTGTGTGAGGTTTGACCTGCAGGTGCCATTAAGAATGTAGCCTACCATGCCAAGACAGAATGACAGTTACCAGAGTGCATTTTAAAGTATCTTTAGATAAAACTATATCAGTCTGAAATGCACAGCTTGTCTTTGTATTTGTGCACTCGACTGACCTTTGGATACAACTTCTCCATCCATCCCTGCCCCATTTTCCTCAGGGCGTCTCTGTTCCTGCTGCATCGTCCCTTCATATTGTGAGCCACCATTACTCATGACAGGAGGGGGCAGGGTTTATTTCGGGGGGAGAAGTGGACACATGTGATTTGTTTGTCTGCTTACTAGTGCATTATGTCATTTGATTGTACAGCTTTCAATGATGTTTACATTTCATCCATCAGTGATGATATGAATTTCCCTCTGTTCATGCACGTACACAAAACTAAGTTATCATATGTATAATTCAGTTTTACACGTGATTAATTTGTTCCTTTTCTTTCCTTCTTTTTTTTACTAGTGATTTTTTTTTCGAATCCAGCCCGTATAAAGACTACATCAAAATGCATCCTCTTATTGGAATGTGGGCTAAAACAGGTTGAGCCAGAGCCCCATAACTCCAGAAGCAACCAGGCTAGGTTTGAGTCCCTGCCTGAGGTCCCTTGCTACATGTGTCTCCTTCTCTCTGCTTTCTTTTCTAATATTACAAAAGAAATTACTCTAAACTCAGAGCAACAGTGCTTTAAAAGTGTTCTTAAATGTCAGATATGCAGTAGAGTGCCTGGAATAAATCAGAGTCCATGGCTGCACAGTTCCCTTATGTCCACTAAGTGTCAGCGTTACACAATGATAAAAAGCTCCATTCACTGATGAATTTGAGCATGACTTTTGATTATAGTTGGATTATTTATGATCATCCTCTCTAAATGGTAGAAATCTATTAATGCAACACGTTTGTGATGCTGCAGCAGGACTTATCCTGTGGCTGTGGAAAAGATGTTGCTCCTTTTCAGACAGCTAAAATTATTGTTGTATTGAAGTCTGAAGAAAATCCTGCATGAGCATGATCAATGAGATAAATTCATCATGAAATCAAAATCAAATGTGGAATTAAACAGATGTATCAGTGGAAGTAATAGTCTGAACATTTTCACACACACAGGTCAAGGAGATTTCAAAGTATTAGAGCTGAACAGCTGTGTAACCTTTAAAAACCCCCTTATCAGTGAAGCCAATCAAATTAGAAAAGGCTTCAGTTTGCTGGGAAATATGAGAATGGGACCCAGAGATTGGAGCTGGGGGAAAAGATCCTATTGCCTGATGAGCCCAGACTACGTCTGTTCCAGCAGCAGCTGAATCTCTGCATCTATCAGGCCTGCTGTAAGAGCCTGAGGGAGTGTGATGATCTGGAGTTGCTTGGTTTTAGTACCCTCATATACCCCAAAATTTAAATATAATGACAGGAATAGTTAAAAAGTGAATGAGGCAAAGTTTTGACTCTGTTGGGAATCTTTGGGTGGTTTATTGTTTAGTTACATGGCTGATAACAAATACAAGATCTTTATTTTTGATAATTCTGGAAATTTTTTTTTGTAATGCTACGGCAAACAATTGCTGTAATTAAACTAAAAAGTGGTTTAAGAAAAGTAAAAAGTGAAAGTGCTACAAAAAACTTAACTGGTTTTCTTGTGGTTTGATAATCAAGTATTATTCTTTATTTTTAAATTAAATTTAGTTTATTTTTCTTTCTTTTTTTTTTTAAAAAAAAAAACCAAACTATATGAATCCTATTTGGGAAATACAAACTCTGCATTTGACCCATTTCTAGGCAAGGCAAGTTTATTTGAATGGCACATTTCATGTACAGGACAATTCAAAGTGCTTTTCCCATAAAACATTATAAGCATTACAGCGGGGAGCAAAGAGGGGAAAAAGAAAAACAAAGCTAGATTAACTGGAGCAGTTGGTACCCTCCACCACCTCTTATTTTGCACCTCCTTTGAGTGAAAACTAGAAATTATATAAGTCTTATTGCGTTTGAAAGAAAACAAAGCAGAGACTTATCAGGAGCGCCTAACAAAGACAAGCTAATGTAAAAATAACATGAAAAACAACAACATCAGCAACAAGAATATGAAAACAAACATAAATAAGTTTGTAAGACCCTTTTTAAGAAGTCATTTATTGTTCTAATTCTGTTAGTTGCTTGTTTTTTGTTCTTCAAATCAAATAATGGACCCATTATCAAGTTAAAACCAACTGGTCATCATAAACCATGACCAAGTTAATGTTATAGAATCACGTGCCAAAACGTTTGGGAATGGCTGACTGTAAAGAAAATATGATTCCCACAAGATGTCACTCTTTCATCACATTCTCATTTAACATGTACACTGCGGCCACAAAAAAATTCGCCAACAAAAAAAAGGTCAAACATTTAACATTTCATTGGACCACCTTTAAAAACTTTGATTAGCGGAAACATTCACTGTGTTTCAGAAGCTTCTGCAATGTCACCAGATTTATTTTTGTCCTGTTGCATCTGTTTTTCACCAAGATCTTGATTGTTTAGAGTCTGACCACAGCACATCCAAAAGATTCTCAATGGGGTTCAGGTCTGGACTCTGTGGTGGCCAAATCATGTGTGGAAATGATGTCTGATGATTCCTGAACCATCTTTCACAATCTGAGCCCAATAAATTCTAGCACGGTCATCTTGGAATATGGCCGTGCCATCAGAAGAAACATCCATTGATGGAATAGCCTGGTCATTCAGTATATTCAGGTATCCGCCCTAACCTCTTTATCTGAGCTCATACTGTTGCTGAACCTGGACCTGAGCAACTGCAGCAACCCCAGATCATCCCTGCCCCCACAGGCTCATACAGTAGCACTAGGCATGATGCTGCATCACTTCATCTACCTTTCCGGCCACATTTCTTCCTGGAAGACAATGGTCCTTCTATCCTTCCAGTTTTTCATAATGCGTTGGACTGTTCTGAACCCAGTTTTATTAGTTTCTGCATCTCCTTAGATGTTTTCACCTCTTGATGCCAATGATTTGACCCTTCTCAGACAGACTAACATGCTTTTCCGAGACCACAGTTGTGTCTTTCCACATGGTTGTTTAGGAAATGAGAAGCATGTCATTGCGCCAGTTGAGGTTAAAAATAACTTGTTGCCAGCTGAAAGATAATGTCCCATGCAGTAATTATCCAATAGGAGGCTCGTACCTATTTGCTTAGTTAAATCCAGCAGTAGTGACTTTTTTTGGTCAGGCAGTGTATTTTTCCTGTCTTACATTAGCTCTCACACTCTCCAGTAAAACTAAGCTTTTCGGTTTGCTATACACACAAAAAAATCTACCAGTGAATCTGGTAGAGAAACAACAACTCAAGCTGACTTTTCTCCTCTTAGCTAAACACAAAAGTATTTTGCTTGGCATGCTGCTGTTCAACAACAACAAACATGCCATCAGGTAACTGTCTCACCCCTGAGCAGAAGCATGACTATAAAAAGCCTGTGAAACTGTGATTAGCTGACGACATAACGAGAACTGAATGTTTGGCATGCAATGCATGCTGCTACACTGAAACCCATCAGAGACTAGAAAACACAAAATATGTAATTAGCTTCTGTATATTTGTGTTTTTAAAGGCACGGTTTTGTGAAAGCAACTTGTGTGCGCAAAATTTGTTTCCAGGCTTTGGAATCAGAGCCATCGTGTCTCCAAGTGTCACATGATGAGAAAATTACTATATGAAACCACAGATCTACTTCCACCTATTTATTCAGCCGAGGTTAAGGCTTTCCAGATGTTGCGAGTGCTCCTTCAAGTTAAGTTCATCCTCTTGGCTCTGGGTGCTAAGCTGTGCATTGGAAAGGTCACAAGGTGAGAGATGCTCCCCCTGTTTAGCCCAGATGATTTAAAGGGGACACACATGGAGCAGCGGTGCAACACATGGTATGTGTTGTTAGGCATGTCTTCGCTCTGGTGTGGTGTCGTAGCGTGTGCTTGTGTGTGAGCCTCAGTGATTGAAAGTGAACACACGCAGAGTGAGGTTTGGGTTTCAGCTGCTTTAATCAAACCTCATCAGATATCTTCAGAGTTGGACAAGAACTCCAGCCTTTTTATGTCTTACTTAACCCTGGCTGGAACTTGAATGGCACACAAGATACGGGGAAAACAAATCAGTGATCCTCTCAAAGTAATCAGGCAGGAAAAGGACACATCATAAGAAGATGGAGATCGGTGAAGGCAGATTTTTCTTTAAATAAATTCTAAAGCAATTACATTTTTGTGAAACACACAGGGCAGGTTTTGTTGTGATTTGTACATATAAACTCAGGGCCGAGTCATTCCTGAGGGATGACTGCAGTACCTGAGGATTTGGTTACGTGAGCTGTCTGTCAGCACAGTCGAAACGAGTCCCCTCCAGGACAGCAGAGGCTAAATGTTCTCACCGCACTGATGTCAAATGCTATTTGGAAGTAATCCTTGAAATTTGTTTTAACAAACCAGAAGTCCCAGGTGGGTGGTGTTTGACACTGCCTTTGGGGATCACAGCACTAGAGTGATAACTCATGGACAGCTTCTCTGACAAAATGTCAGTCCATCCATTTTTTATTTGTTATTTTTTAGAAACACACTTACTTTCTTTAGAAATGACAAGACTTTAAAATGTGTGAGAACTACTGCATCCCAACCAGTGATGCCAGTAACTAGTAACTTAGTAATCTGATTACTTTTTCAAGTAAAAAGTGATCTAACCAATTGCTATTTTTTTCCTGTAATCAGATTACAGTTACTTCCATAATTGCCTAAGTTACTTACATGCATTAAAGTAAAGTGAAGTTTAGAGTGTATTGTACTTCATTGCATGTTTTATCTATACTAGGGGTGAGCATATTGATACCATGGAGTCGATACTTCAATACCAGCCAGACAAAATATCGGAATCCATACTTTTTGAGTATCGTGATACCACTGTACAGATACAAAAATGCAATTTGTTTCCACTTCTGAGAGTTTTAGGCAATGAAATGATGTGAAAGAAGCCTTCTTCTGTCACATGATGGTGGTAGCCTATCAGATGTCATGATGCTGCTGCTAGTGTTAGTGATGATGATGATGTTTTGGTATTTCTCAATGCTTTAATGCAGATTATGTTTTGGGAGATTTATGATATTACCATGATATTTCATATTTGAACATTTTCTACTGAATGAATTTCAATAATCTTAACCTGTAATTAAGTTATATGATAATTGAAAGATGTTTTTAATCTTATTTTTGTTTAATTTACTGTTTACTGTTTTAAAAGCATTTCTTCCCAGTACTTCGGTTCTCAAGTTTTACTTTTATCTAATATTGCCCTTGCAGTAAAGATATAAATGCAAACTGTAAAATCATGTGATTTTCTTTTAAGGGACAAAAAGTATCAGTATTGATACTGGTATAGATGAAAAAGTACCATAAACTAGTGGTATCATATCGACAGGTAAAATTTTGGTATCGCCCATCCCTAGTTGGTATCGATATCTAGTGGTGGGTGGATTGATACAAATATCGCTAATATTGATTGATACTATTGCAATTATATTGATACTTCAATGTAAGGCTTGAAAACCATCAGAAGTGTCATAAATATGGAGGATAAGGTGTTGTTTTTAATGGATTCAATTTACTGTTATGACAAGGCCTCCCATATTCCCTGAATCAGCTTCTCTCACTAAGATAAAGCCAAATTCGTACTTTTTAAATGGCACCAGTGATAACTTGTTTCTGTTCACCTGATTATAAAAATCTAAATGTAAGACCTTAAACTATCACACACTTCATAAATAAGGAGGATAAGGTCTTTGGCGGATTTGGTTCACTTTGGTAACAAGGCATCTACATGCCCAAAATCAGCTTCTGTTGCTGTGATAATGCAAAATTTGAATTTCTATGGTATGGATAATTGGTTTTTTACTAATGACTCAAAAAAAAAAAATAGTGTATCGCTTCCACAAAGTAATCTCTTAAAAAGTATCAGTATTGATATCAGTATCAACACTAGTAGCCCTTTATTTACACGGTATCAGATTAATACCAAAGCATGGGGTATCACACACCTTTACTGATATCTGTATCAGTGATAACATACCATATGTCATTTGTATAATTTCAACATTAAACTTCTTAGTACTGCTCATAGCAGGACATGGTATTGTTAGACTGAACACACCTACTCACTCATCGTGTTGAAGAGACTTTCTAGAATGAAAAGCATGCAGTGACTTTTATCCACTGAAACATGACTTTGCTGAATAAAAGTAATGTATACATAGTTCATTCACTGCACATTACTTTAGAAAAAACAGTACCGGAAATAAAACCTCATTCAGTGACCTGGTGCATGCTGGGAACTCTGCCTTAACACCACTACTCTTAGTTTTTCCAAACCGGTTATCAGATTATAGATCTGTCCAAGTGTCTGTGCCTTGCTGTTTCCTTATTTTCTCATAAAGTATTTGTTTCTTTATTTTTGGTCATTTTTAATAGTGAAATATATTTTTGAACTGTATTCTTGGCTTCTGAGATGACACCTTGAACCCCCGTCTCCCCGTTTCCCTCTGAACAATAATTTATGTTTTATAAAACCCACCACCGTTTTAATGCTGAGAAAACGTTTAGTTAAGCATAGGCCAAGAGAACAACTGTCATTTTTGTCATTTTTATTTAACTAATTAAGTAACTGTAATCTCACTTAGTTACTTTGAAACTTAAGTAATCAGTAAGCCAACTTTGATCCCAACCACATGCTGCTTCCGCCAGCTCTCAATTTTCTGTGGGGAATTTAGCTACATGGACAGTTTGTTCTCAAGTCAAAGTGTTTAATAGCTACAGTGGTCCGCAGGAAAAAAAGAGAGTTTTTAAGTTAAGGTTAATTGTGAATGATATGCCTTGCAGCCAAAAGCAGTCCAATCCAACACTCAACAGTGCCGCTTCAGCCAACACACATTACTTCACAATTAAAAAGGTTTCCACAAGAGAACTCTAGAGAACAAGACAGCAATGAATATTTCCCTCAAGCAATGTGCAGGCCAAAATTAACAAAATGGGAGATCAGTCAGACTAATCCATAGCAGGCTTTAAGGACACACAATGTAACTTTTAGACTTAAAAAATATGCGTTTCTGACTCATTTTGATGGCACACCAACATTCATTAGCTACGTGCGTTTCCGAGCCGTCACTACCCAGAGGCGTCCTGGGGCTCAGAAACAGCGGTACAATCTGTGACGTCGCCGCCGACTATTGGTATCTTTTCTCCTTTTTCTTCTCCTCTTTACCCTCTTTCGTATACTGCCACCTTCTTTTTTTCCCCTTCAAGTCCAGCATTAATATGTGATTCAGCAGTGACGTCAAAATAAATAGTCCTTGGGCCAAGACCCAAAATTTCACATATTGGTATCACTTGGGAGGGCAAAATCTAGTTGTGTGTTTTTTTTTTATTCCTATACATCCCTAGATTAAGTTTTAATATGACAGACCTTGCTGACTGGCAGCTTTAAAGTATTTATCACCTCTTAAAGAAATAGTCTGCTGCTGCTCAAAACAAAAAATTGCCGTACATGGAAATGATCTTTCTTTCAATATATCATTTCCTTTGGGTGTGTTTAAACTATTGGCCAGCCATAGAGACTTGTAATAAACTCTTAAGTCGTGTTTCAATCAATTTATCTAATACAGGTGTGAATATAAGCCTAAATTAGCTAATTGTCAGTTCTAAATCACTGCAATGTAGTTTCTAATTAAGGATATCTTTTGACTAATTATATTTCTTCCAAATACCTTATTCAATTAAAGACAGACAGACAGACAGACAGATAGATAGATAGATAGGAGGGCAAGAAGACATTTCCAGCAAAATGAGATGGAAACTAAATATACAGATGTAAACGGAGTAACAAGGCATTATGACTTCAGCACAAGCCAAATCACAGGTGACTTAACAGATTACAACAGAAAAAAAAAGTTACAATGTCACTGAACATCATTGTGCCACCGAGTCAGCCTCTTCATCTACATCTAAGTCTGATTGGTGTGCAGGAGGCTCGTCCTCACTGCACTGGTTGGCACAGGTTTGTGCACTTCAGCCCATTGTTGAGACATGCACACTCTGTAGTTTGTATGACCTCACACACTTGCAAGACAGCAACGGCAAGACAGCATCTGGTGCTAGGAACCACAAATCCACTGTTATCCAGCTGCCCTTCATCATTTGTGGTCCATCCATGGTGCTTGGGGCTTGCAAGGCAGATGGTATTGCAGTAGAAGAGACTGTCTCCAGATAGCTGCCTGATAGTTGGCACATCTAATGCATAAATAAGCAATCCTGACATGGTGGAAGCTGGCTTGACTATACCACCCCACATCTGGTGCAGAAAAGTTGGTAGCAAAGATGACTGACAGTGTGCATAGATGTGGCAAGTGATTTCTTCCAGTTTCTTGAAGAGTTCATCAGAGACAGTCCAAGCACAGCCCAGCTCAAGGCAGACTTCCTGGTACAGTATGTCCTGTTGGATTTCAATTGTTTGAAGGTGTCCATTTTTCCCACGCTCTGCAAATGCATTTACCATGTCACAACCAGTGAACGAATGCATACCAATCAAGGCACCACCCACACTTTCACTGAGTGATTGACAAAGTGGAGTGATATCCAGAAATCTTGTCCTGTTAAATGTGTCACATTTTTGGTATAAACGGTATGGGATGTCCTTGCTGAAACCAGGAGAGTGCACCAAGAACATCTGTGTCATCAGCTATGATGATTTTCTGCCTTAGGGACAGACTCTCTTTCATGGAAGAGTCATGCAATAGCAAGTGGTGGCCAGCTTTCTTCCTCAAACGCCTCTGCTCACAACCTTCTTCCCATGGGACAGTGAGTTCAACTATGATGATGATCTTCACCTTTTCAGACCACATCTAAGTCTTCAGGGTTGCATGGACAACTTGGGGGAATTGCAGTCTTCCCCCAGGTCTGCCTTCATCTCCCATGATTGGGCTTTTTGCAGCAGAAGATTGCTTCTTGTTGTTGCTGTGGTTGGTGGCTTCTGTCCCTCCCTTACAAAGGATTGATTGTATTGATCTGAATATGGCTGCCGTTTCTTGCGTCTCTCCTGCTCCAGGGTGTCAGCAAGAGTCAGCACCTTTCTCATCGTGCCACCTGTACCTACCTTGGACAAGTGCTGTCTTACACCCTGACAGGATATGTTCCAAGGTACCCCTCTCCCACACAGCTTGCACAAAGGGTCCTGTCTCATACCCCACTTGTGTAAGTTTGTCGGGGTCAGGAGTGTGTTGTACATCGACCTCAGCATGAATGAGATGCGGAAAGGCTCCAATCTCCATAAATCTTCCCATGTGATCTTTCTCATGGGTCGGGTCCCATTTGGTCCATGCACCCTCGGACACTAATGCCACTGCCCTTGCCCTTCGTTCTTCCTCCTCCAGGTTCCGTACTTCCTCCTGGATTGCATGGTTTTTTTCTCAAAAGATCCTGCCTTACCCGATTGGTGGTTATGAGAGGTTCCAAGACCCTAGCTGTGTTCGAAATCGCTCCCTATCATGGATGTAGTGTACTATATAGTGAGGACGCCATTTTGTAATGTTGTTTGAATTCTGTTCAATACTTTTCATCCACTACATCATTCACTACAAAAATACCCACAATGCACTGCAAATTTAAGTGCACAAGCGATGTCCCCTACATTTTACTCCTCGTATACCACAATGCAATGCAGCCGTGTTTTGTGATTGCAGAAGAAGAAAAATGGCACAGCAGCTGCAGGAACTGGGAGAAGAGCACGACCGCACTTTCGTGTGTAAATGTTTTAGTGCCGTTGTTGTGTAGCTTTTAACAATAATGGTATTTCTTCATAGCAGGAAAGCTGTCTATTGTTCATAACTGTTAGCTACCGCTTCTACACGTAGCAGAAATACTTGCTGCATCTGTTGATGTCACCCCATGTAGTGTCTGAAATCTCCTCCCGTCGTTCCCTACATAGTGTATATGATATAGTGGACTACATCATATACACTGTAGGGAATAGGGAGTGAGTGGATGAGTGGATGATTTCGAACACAGCTCCCGTCTTCCTGTGCATGGTGTTCAAAAGTTAGTTCCTACCACTCAGCTGCGAAAGCTGTGTCCAATTAAGCTTTGATTCCTGAAATAACTGCTCCACCACAGAATAATAGGCCACACCCACTTCATCAACTCATTTAATTGGACACAAGTTTGTTTTATTTATAATAAAGTAGCAGCATGATGTCCAAAAAGAGTGTTATATGACTTTCAATGTGCTATTAGCTGTCTATGTCCTTTTCGGAATGAATGAAAATCAGTCTATAGAGAAAAATAACTAAATGTAAACAAAATATTTAAAAAACATGCTTTTATGAAAAGGCTTTCATATTTCAATTTACTTATATTGACCCTACAAACAATTTAGTACAGGTTAGGTTTTGCCCACTCAAGTGATACCAATATCTGGTCTGGCCCAAGTACCA
>JALJCO010003121.1:0-17447 GCA_023101725.1 Atherinomorus stipes
AAAATGAGTATTCAACCCCATGTGAAACTGAATGAGATTCCATTTGCTTTTGGCCTGTTTATTTTGATTGAGGTGTTTATGTAGAGCATTTTTATTTGGTTTGGGCATCTAAACCAATTCTAATCGGAATATTAGGCTCCATATTAACCCAGCCACTGATAAACATCTAGATGTTTCCATCTTTTTTAAAATGTGTTGTCACAGCAATTAGATTCAAAACAGACAAAAATATCCTCAAACGCTGTAACATCTAAAATGTTTTCGTACAATTTCAAACATATTTAGGGTTTGAATGTTATCATTTATTTTCTGCAAAGTGCAAAGACTTTATTTTTCAGGCAGAACTCTATACTGTATGATGTTACGCCTTGACATAAAGAGCTCTTGATTCAGCCTCCACTGGGTGATTCAGGCTCCCTTACCTGTGGGAAAGAGGAACTCAAAGCCAGCTTCATCGTATAAATCGTTACAACTTCATTATGATACAGTACAGTGACACAAGTGGTCCTCACATCAAGCAGAGGCATAGATGAAAAGTGTTAGTCACATCAAAGCTGAAGGTGACTGAGCCAATACAATACTGAGCAAAAGTCTCAGGCTACCCCTCATTTCTTTATGTTGCCAAAGAAACTGAAAGTAGATGCAGTATATTACTGAAACTGAACAGAATATTTACAAAACAGAAATAGAGAACATAACGCCCAAAACAGAACTTGTGCAATTAAAAAAAAACTTGAAAGTCAATACCCTGTATGGACACTTTTTTCTTCAACATAGCCTGAACCCTCGTAGATAAGGAATAATTCTCCAAGCTTTTTTTTTTTTTTTACAGGACTTTTCAAAGCTCTTCTTTCAAAATTGGCTGCTTTTTTTTTCTGATCTCCATCAATAAAAACCAGCACAACTTTCTGGCTCCACCTTGGTGCAAAAGACACTTTTAAAATTGTGCCATCTTTGGCATTTTTGCAGATGCAGAAAAAAAAAAGCGGGAATAAAGTATACAGCTTTATGACAAGCTGCCAATAAAGTGCATGAAAGATATCTAATTTAGTTCTTTGCCAAGTTGTCTGTTATATGTAGACACAGAATTGATCCTTTAAATTAACTTTATATGCCTGAATGATTCATCTGCCCATTTTAAGTTAAAGAAAAAATTTAAAAGTCCACTTTAAAAAAAAGAATTGGAAGCCAACCAGGCATAAAAAAGGGGGTGACTCAATATTGTATACTAAGCATACTTCCCTTATGATCATCAATCCATTTATGATGGATGGTTTGCACAGAAAACCCATTCCTGTGCATTATAAGCATTATTTGTTGGAACATGAGCTTCCAGGTCATATTTATTTGCATGCAACTGGGGATGCAGCCGAGGCCACGCAGGGTCATCTATGCAAGCGTCCACAAAATTCACCTCTACTTCACCTCAGCATAAAATATGAGGAGCAAACAGCTTATCATAACTGGTTGGGTTAGCTTACGGGCCAGAAGGCAAGCTGTGATAACACTAACTCAAAATCATAAAAAAAAGATAGAAAAACATGACTCAGTGAAAATCCAGTGGGCTCTTAACAGTGAAAGAGCAACAGCTGAAATACCAAACATCTAGCCCAGTGAGTGTGCTTCCATATGTTAAACAGTGAGCCATGAGCAGAAAACGGGGAAGGGATGCTGTTGTCTGTTTCCAGAGGAGGCAATCAATGCTTGAAATCTTAGAAGACAGGACACCGAGTAGGCAAGCAGCCACACATGTATGACTCGCGAGCTGCCGGAGAGACAGACACACAGAAAAATGCAGCCGTATACACAGCTGAACTAATGTTTCATCTGAGGGTGTAAGCATTCACCTCTCTCATTCCCACTCTCTCTGACCCTGTGTACCGGCCTTTGTGAAGGGAAGCCAAGAATCAGCATGCTCTCACAGATAATGTGCGTAAGCGGATGCAGCCCATCTCAGGATCTTCCACAGCTTGGGCATCATGCTCCTCCGTGTTAAATACCACTTAAAGGCACATTCACCAGCTTTGCATGAGCAGCTTTCAACTGCTCCGATCACCCAAAGCAGCACATTTGGTTCGCTTTAAGGACAAATAAAAAAACAGCTCAGTTCATTTGTAAGCGTGGCTCAAAACAGCAGCTTTAACATTCTCAAAACAGGTCTCAAATGTGCCTTTTGAGCTTGAGAGATACCTGTGTGAAGAGCTTAAAGCCTGGCACTGAATTACGAGCATTAGTCATTAAATATGTGGGCTTAGAGGTAAGCCTTGCTTAAAGAATTGCTTCGTCATGGCATAATGTTGAGAGACCAGAGTTATCGTTATGAGAGGATTAAGTCTCTCAAACTGCGACCTTCATGTTGAATAAATTAAATTCTTAATCGCTAATCCCCATCTAAGTTTTTAAACATAAAAGAAATCCAGCTAGCAGCAGGTGCTAGCGTCCCCCTCAGAGTCTGAGCCTGGACTAAGAACTGCCGTGACCTCCCATTAATTACAAAGCTTTTCTTCAATCAATAAAGTATCCTTTAATGGGGCCAGTGATGGCAAAGGCCAGTGTCACAGGACATCCAATAGGATTTATCTCATGTTACCCCAGCCTCCGAATCAAAACTCATCTCAGAGGAAACCACGCAGACCCAATCATAGAATTAGACGGGATACACATTTCCCCTGGGGGAGCGCTCTCACTGTGATTACCTTTAACACAGACGTTGCACAAAGGAGAGGGCGGGTCGAAGTTAAAATGGGGAAAATTGTCTTTCCTTTGAAGTTGGTGGTTGTGTGAAACTAAACCTTTCAGAGATGTGAATGATTAAACAAATGTTAGAATAAAATCTCTTTTTTCCCTGAAGATAAAATAAGAATTTGTTTTAAAATAGGTGATTAGGAGTCACCCAGAAAAGAAATATGACTCAATTTTTGCTGTGGCTAGAGTGGAAATCTTTTTAGAGCTGAAGCACAGAGAAGCATCCACAGACTGAAGACAAATGGCCGCTGCCCTGGGGAACACAAGTTCCTTCAGGCAATTACAGCACAATATGTCTGTCTGACTGGGAGACAGAAATGTCAGCCCTTAATGAAATCAGAATAGTGGCACAGAAAATGAAACTTTTTGAATATTTATCTTTAAACAGCAGCATCGTTGATTGGTTTTTCTTTGTTTACTTTTAAGGTTCAAGGAGAATGAGTGAGATGTAGAGGGTGATGAGATATTTAACAAAAAAAAAACAGCTTACAAAAGGTCCGTCTTTAAAGTCGAGGAAGAAAATATTCACTCAAAAAGAAGTCAGTCAGAGCCTCCTCCCTTATCTTTCCAGCAGTAATCACCCTGCTGCGTCAGACAGGGATGAATCATACTCTCCAGTCTGAGGGTGGTCAGGGAGCACAGCTCCATAAATCACACTGATATCAATAAGGGAAAGTGTCAGGACCCGGCACAAGGTGAGAGTAGCACAAGCCGATGCAGAAACTACTTAAGGCAGCTGGTAACAAAGTTTCACTCCTGCCTTGCGATAGATTATCTATTAATCCAGATTAATGCCTTGGCCGTCTGTGCTGCCAGGTTAGGTGGTGACATCTGGATTACTACACACCTGATCAGTCACAGATAAGTTTTCAATCCTCTTGCTAAACAAAATTACAGACTTAAAAGTCTTCATCTTTCTCTAGTACTTTTTCATTCAATACATGTCTCAAAGCGTATTTAATAGGGATGCAACAATACAAGTATTCGTATTGAATCGTTCAATACAGGTGTGTATCGAATCGTGAGCATGCGTATCGAATATCAAACAATATGGAGTTTTCATTTGATCAACTTGTGTTCTGAGGATGAGCTCTGTGTTGAAAATTCAGTGGATCTGCTTTCTACTACATTTAGATCTAGTGTTTGGAACTTCTTTGGTTTTCATGTTGAGTACGACCCTGATGGTAAGCCGTTGTGGACGAAAGGACATTGAGTTGAAAAAGCCATGAAAATGTATATTTTTTAATCGAAAAAATATCAAACCGTGACACCAAAGTATCGAACCAAACTGTGAATTTTTTGTATCGTTGCATACCTTGTATTTAAAGGTAGAGTCCAGAGTCCCCCCCACTGTTTGTTTGTAAACAACACTATTCAAACTGAACACCCCTCCCTCTCAGGCTAATGGCCGCCTCGTTCTTCTGTCTGCAGCTTCAACGACTCCTTCAGAGCCCAGAAGTGGGTAAAAGCTAGGCCAATATTAAACTCTGGTTTTCCAACGTACACCATCTAAAGCTCTTACCTCTTCTTCGGTGCATCCGTTGTTTTTCTTTCTCTTTCTTTTTTACTTCAAGAGTTCGAGTGACTGGCCTCTGCTCCAGTCATGAGCTTATTCTGACACAGCGTCATGCCCTTAGCTCTGTCATTGGCTGGCGACATATACAAAAATCTCCAAACAGAAACGTCCCAAATGCACCAAAACAAAGGGAAAAGGCGAATTACAGACAGGGAGAGAGGAAGTTGCAAACTGACCACTGCACGAGAGTAGAGGTCCAAAGACGGGGATTGAGACAGATTTCACTTGCACAAGTCTAACATTTATTTTCAGGGAGGAAACCTCCAGACTCTACCTTTAACAACATTAATATAAAATAATCCACATACCTACAAGACATATGTGCATGAGTATATGTCGTGTTTGTGAGTGTCCCTCAGGTCTGAGATCTAGCGTGGACTTGATGGGAAAAGGTGGGCTTTTCTTTTTTTTTTCTGTTTATTATGTTTTTTAATGTAAAGCACATTGCGTCGCATTTCAATGTATGAAAAAGTGCTTTATAAATAAAAGTTGATTGAATAAAGGCTTAAGATGCAATATTATTATCAGAAAAGTGATTGAAAAGCACATTTTGAAATATAAATATATTCTTTTTATATTTTATATCTTCCTTAATCAAGTAAATGCTCAGTGTGTGTGTTTTTGATGAATGGACAACTAAAAATCTGAAACAAAAACTTAACATATTTAGCAGGCTAGCTTATTTAATTTCTTTTTTTTTTCCAATCTGTCATCTCATGGCAGAAATTTTGTCTCTAAAATGAACAGTTGGGTAGTAAAAACATAAAAATAATTTTAAAAAAGCATAATTCATCCTTTGACGTGATCATTTAAACCCCTAACCCTTATAACTCTAATTTCCAAATCTAACAAAATGATATTGAGTAGAAATGTTTTCGTCAAGTTGTGTTATTAGCAGAAAATGGCTCAAACATTGTAACAGCTACCTGCTGTTAGTCTTGAAAAGCATGATTCAAGTAAAGAAGTGACATTCGTCAATGTAGAAATTTTCATATTACTCCTGGTTCACTGTTGCTACTTGTGCTTAAGAAAACACTATGAAAGGTCATATTTAAAGACATGAACAAACAACCTGTACTACTGTTTTGTTAGTGTTGCTATCACACAACAGAGAGTGTTAACAAATATGAACTTTTGTTAGTTTAAGAGCAGAAAACTAAGGACGGGTTTAAGCAAGGTTCACCTCTGGCAGCAGCTTTTCAGGGTCAGAGGTTTGTAATGAGACAGCAGAGGAGAGAGAGAAGTGGCTGTCAAAGAAAAAGATCATTTCCTGGGCATAAACTGAGGCTAAAACCCTCCGATACAGTCTATCCTGACTCCCTGGGGGCGCCATCAGCCACCAAAAAGCAGTCCTTTTTTGGAGAAGGATGAGTTAAAGAGCATTATTTTGAGGGCCTACATAGTAAAAAAATGTGATTAACCAACCTGAGTCACAGAATTAGTCGTAACATCATCGGTCTGAACTCTGAACTCTTTACAATGGCAAAATCTTTATGACTCTGTACTGTATTAAGCCCATCCTAAAATGAGAGAAAAGTTAGTCCAAGCTTCAGATTAGTTTAATGTGAGGCATCTCTCTCTGCTAAAGCATAACCCGATGCTGCTTATCTGACATTCTCTGGTAATGTTGCACTAGGACTAAAAAAATGTGGGTCCCTACAGGTTTTTCTCTCCATTTCCTCCTGCTCAGGCCAAGCTGCGTCTATAAATACACATGCATAATCCACATACAGTCTATAATAATTCCACATGGTGAATTATCGTGTGTTTTGGTGGTGGTATGACCCTGAGGGGAAACAGAAGTCCTCCTACTCAGGCCAACTGTCACGCAGTTTCATTACAGTAACTATGCCCAGTTGGAACCGGCTCAGACCTCGTTCGCCCTCTTGCTCAAATCCACTCAAAGGAAGCAACTGAAATCGGGTGTCAACCTTTATTAGAATCAGAGAGAGCAAGATAAAGGTGAACATATTTCATGGCCTTTTTCTTCCCCCATGTTTCTTTTAGAGGATGTCTGGATAAGACCAAAATAATGGGATGAATTCCTATTTTTCTGCTCTCTTTCAGAGCTGCTAAACCACTGCTTTTTCAAAGTCCTCCTGCATGTCTTATTTGTAATTTCTTCAGTGGCAGGCAGCACGCTTTGTAAGTGATTTATGAAAAAGCAATTTTCCCTGCAGATATCACAATGACAACAGCATCAGAGCTCTGATTTTAATATGTTGTGAATGTGCTACTTTAACTCCCCCGCTCTTGTTTGGGTGCTGCTGTGAGCAACAACACAACCACACTTCCACTGAATGGATGAGCTGCAGCATGCAGTGGAAAGCTCACAAAGACTTGTTAATAAGAAGGGCGAAAGAGAGACATTCTGGAGGAGAAATGTGCTGCCCAGGAATTTCCTCCTTCTGATGTAAAGATAAAGCCAATATTCTGCTTGCATGGTTATACATAAGCAGGCATTCTGAAAGCTTTAAAGCAAGACGACGATGTATAAAGGTCAGACATTAAGTTAAACGTGCCACTCCCCTGGAGAGAAGGATGATTTATAAGACAGTTCAATTAATCCCACCTACTGCCGCGTCCAGTCATCCCTCCGCTCCGCTCCTCTTCTACATCCTTATTCACAGACCTCACTGCTACACCTGCTGGCCATTTGGAAGTGCTGCTGCAATATGCATTGATACGCTGAGCAGGGCTGCCAGAAATCATGTCATTTAAATGATGAATCCAAACCCGATTGAAATAACAGTTTCTCATCTTTGTCTGTGACATATGACACTGAAATGTCCATCATCCATCCAGTGGAACACAAAGACAATTTAGTTTTACATAAATCCTCTCAGAGCCTCCCATTTGTATGTCTGCAGCCCCTGAATCCTGCTCAAACAAACAGCAGCGCTTCAGGAGGAAAAATGGTCCAATGTTTGACAGGCAGCTTAAAGGGGCAAATAGAGTCGTGACATGACGAGGGAAGGTCAGTCTTAGAAGGCTGATATCTGCGGGTAATCAACATCGGCAGAAGTGCACATTTGCATTGAGATTGAGGCATTTAAAAATCAGCTGGTGTCTCGAGTCTGAATGGAAACCGAAATTAAATTCTTGGAGGTCTTAGAGCATCTCTTTTCCTCCCTGTGTTCCCCATTTGCCTGATAATCATGGCTTATATTTACATCAGATTGAGATATTCTTTTGGCATCTAACAGATTATGTCACACTCCATCACACTTAATGAGACAACAGCAAATAAATAATGGCTTTCTGTGAATTTCCACATATAAAGGTGGCAAACCTGTACAAAAGAGTCTTTTTAAAAATTCACCTCAGACAAATTTTTATGCTCTTTTTGTAATTTCATCCTTATTAACAGAAGATTTTCCTTAGGGCATGGGCAGAAAGTCTCACCAGCGCCACAGACTCAATTTTTATAGTTTGTCTCATAATGTTTCTTACTCTGACAATCCAAATGGTGGGAAGCTAACAGCAGCAGGTATTAGACAGCAGCTCCATTATGTTATTCCCCAACTCTGCTGCTCATTGACAGGTGACATAATGTTGCTGGAATATGTGGACAGTTTGCCTCAAATCTCGCCAGCTAGAACCAAATTGCCATCACTTAACAATTTGGCTAACAGCGCACTCCAACAAGATGTACAGCAGCTGGAACTCAGGTGGTGAATTTGGGCTGTCCAACAGTTGCCAATTTGGCATTTTGATCTTCTTTCAAATGTCTATGGAAAACACACCGAATCCTTTGGATTGCATTTACGAACAGTCAGCGTTTCACCTGCTGCAGACAACAGCCAGAACACATTCAGTTTGGAGAATCAGGAAGGGATTCTCAAAGCATAAAGCTCTGTTAACGCCACAAGTTTCCATTCTGTGTGTAGAAACAATACGCACCTTTTTGTTGTGACCCAAAGACACAATTACGCCAATTTATGCTCCAACTATACCTGATACAGAGCCCATTATCAATATTCTACCTCCTTTACATGCATAACTTGGGGTGGGTTCACACTGTGGCTGTTTGTCTAAATGTGTGAACACAAACTGCATCCTTGTGCGCACCAAAGAAGCGAACTGTGGTTCGCCTGAAAGCTGGGGTCTTGGTTCACTTGTAAATAGACTATCGGACTATCCAGTGGATCAAATGAAAGTGACTTGGAATGTCCAACATTATCAGCCTACCGATATTACTGGCATAAAATGTGATATCGAACAAGTTAATGTTTGAGATGGCTTCCATCAGCACAGGGAAGGAAATAACGAAGTAGGGAGAAGTGTAATAAAACTGCCTTAAAGGGACCTGAGGCAAGATTAAGAAACGAAACTCTCGACTGCCACAACTGGCGCTTCAGGTAACTGCAGCCACGAGCCAAGCCGTCACGGGAGCGTGCACAAACTGAAGCTATAATGTTTTTTACTCACCTTTTTCTCCGTAGTTACACTTTTTAGTGGTCTTTCAGTTGATCTGGATCGTTTGCTGACGGCAGAATAATCCATAACTATCGCTTACAGTGTTTGAATTTACAACGACCGGCTTCGTCCTATATCAAAACTGTGGATGTAGCGTCATTTGACGTCACGTCCGCATGGCAGAGCTGGAAAGCTATTGTCGTTGAAAAACTTAAAGGGACTAGAGGCAAGATTAAGAAACGAAACTCGCGACTGGCGCTTCAGGTAACTGCATCCACGAGCCAAGCAGTCACGGGAGCGTGCACAAACTGAAGCTACAATGTTGTTTACTAAGCTTTTTCTTCATAGTTACACTTTTTAGTGGTCTTTCAGTTGATCTAGATCGTTTTCTGACGGCAGAAGAATCCATAACTATCGCTTATAGTGTTTGAATTTAACACGACCGTCTTTTTCCTGCATCAAAACTGCGGATGTAGGTCATTTGACGTCACGTCCGCAGGGCAGCGCGGGAAATTCGGACACCGAATTGCAGCGCATTTTGCAGCACACAGCCTGTTCAAGGCAACGGAGAGAAACATGGGTGGAAACGTTATTTTTGGTATTTAGCGCTTCATCACCCATTAGTATGAAAAAAAGGGACATTTATGTTTGTTTGTTTTTTTTTATTCCTGCCTCAAGTCCCTTTAATGTCCTTGGTTTCACCTGAGAATTTACACCTGGTTTAAGTAGTGTATATGTGCAAAGATGTGGATATGTTAAGTAAAAAGATGTGGATATGTTAAGTATGGGGATGAAAGTATGCAGGTAGATGTGCTTGTGCAAGTGTATGTCTGTGGATGTGTATGAGGGCAGGTTGTGAAGGTTGAAATGCTGAGTATCCTTTCCGATTTGTTCATGAAAAGGAAAACATAAAATTAAAAAAAAAAAAAACCTTAAATGTGATACCGGAACATATCAGTATCGCTTTTTTTTTCCGACCAATATTTTTACTAAAGAAATCTCGCAAGATCTTGTTGTTCTGTTCCAAAATCTTGTGAGATCTTGTTTCATTAGCACCAGTCCAGCATATAGAAAAGCCCCTGTTATTCTGCAAGAACTTCATATCCCAGCATTCCTTTCAAGTCATGTGACATTGGTGCAGCTGCTGCTGCTACAGACTGACTTGCTTTGAAGCTGCTTATAATATGTCTGGTTTTAAGTTGTTGGTTAAGTAACCAAGTTGTCAGAAACATTAGAATTAGCCACATGTTGGCTAATACCTGCTAGTATCTGTTATATGGCAGCCAGATGTCCAAATATAATTGTATCTATCAAAATATGAGATACTGTATACAACCTCACAGTTGTCTGCATATATCACAATCGGTTGATATCGGAAATTAAGAGTTGGACAATATCAGAAATCGTGAAAAAGCCAAAATTGAGCATCCCTAGAAGTGACATTTGCTGACCACAATAAAGCATCAAGAAGAACTCTGAACTCTGGCCTGCCCTTTGGTTGATCTATTGGTTAATAGCAACCATGCCAACGTAAGGGATGCATGAAAGTGTAAGGGTAGTGACGTTTAAAATGTTTGTACCCATTTACTTATAGAAAAAGAACATAATTTGGCCTTCATAAGACATACAGACCTCCATCATCTTCCCGTTTTACTTCTTTGGTTTGCATTTACCCATGGTCCATGTCCTCTTCCTTGTTTTTTATGTATTTCTGTGAAAGAAATACATTTCTGTATTTCTTTGCTTCTGTGTGGCACAAAAGATAGTTATGACAAAAAAAAAAAAAAAAATCCCTAACGTAAATGGGGAGCAGTGGAAGTCAAAACATAAAGTGTTTGTTTGAACCACTATGAAATTTTCGAGGTTTGAGGTTGACAATGTGCATTTCTGTGGCGGCGCTTCGATTAGCTTATAAAATTCTTTCAATTTTTTTAAACAGAGCATTCTGGGTGCTGTCAACTACAAGAAAGACACAAACTACTCATATCACACAACCCTTTTGTAAAAAAGAAAAAGAAAGACGAAACAATATCCCTCCTATTAATCCCTTTTTTGATTACAAGAGGGAACAGTTATACGGGGGCATGGACCAATCTACATCATGGTTGTACAGGGTGAGATACGTACATCTCAATAATTAAGCAGATTTAGGGTATTTTGATGATCAGTATCAAACAATCATAAGAGCAACATTTCTAATTCAATGTATCAAAAGACTCAAAGAGATATAAAAAGTGAATCTTTTTCAACGCATTTTAAGTTAAATCAAAACATCCCCACTCAACTTGCCCTGCTTCTATTCTCAGGCAGATCTAGTTTCAGCCTAAAGATGATTTCACAAAGAACTGTTACTACTACTGTCCTCTGTGCTGTCAGTTCAGTCTGCCTGACTTAGACAACACCCGTACGGGTTCACTCAGCTATTGAGAAACAAGCTAGACAATAAACTTACAAGTTCCCAGCATCTCTCTTCATGCATAAATGTCTGCATCTCCACAAAAAAATTTTTTCTTAAATTGCAAAGCTATGTCACTTTGCCAGAGGGAGATGAATCCTTGTAGTAACCTAGTATCTCTGAGTAGCAGAGCCAGATAAGAGTGTGGAACTTGTTTGCCTGAGGCTATTGTATATGGAGTGCAGCTGGGTGGTTGATAGGCTTAGAATGGCTTCTTAAGAAGAGTAAAGCCATGAGGAAACTCGTTGGTTTTCTTCATGAATGGACTGAGTTACAATTATTTTCATCTGAAACAGAATACTAGAGCAAAGAACTGAATATCCGAGGCTGTGTTGATAGCAGATTGGGAAACAAAGCTTTCAACACACACATATATATAAAAGCAAAAAATGCTTGCACACAGCTATGCTTTGCAGACCTCAGCTATTCTGCATGGATGCATGCAGCAGTGCAGCTAGAGTAAATCACAGCAGACAGTGGAAATGAGTGGCATTGCTTTTTGTTAGTTTAATTTCAAGTGAAAATATGTGAAACCTAAAAGCTTCAACTTGGATTCATAGGAAAGCAATCCATCCAGGTGACTGGCAAGTCATACTGGGACCTACTTTAGGGAATAAAACATGGTATTCTTTCTACCTAATTACCAGATTACAACACCTTATAGGCCCACGTTACATGCACTGGAAATTCACAATGGATCTGTAAATAAAACAGGATGCAAAACGTAAGAGTACTCTTTATTCATGACATCCAAATACAATTCTAGGAATAAATAAAATCCACCAAGAGGCCATAAACTGAGCACTTTCTGCAGACACTGGTATTAAGTTTTCAGGGATGCGGGTATGCTTTCAAACCTCAGGACAAGAATAGAACAGATCAATAAGCTATTGCCATCCAACCAAACAGTAGGTAAGAGACTGAAAACGAATCTAGGTATATCATATAGGTGTTCAAGATGACATTCAGTGCTGAGAAATTGAGTTTCTGCCAGCCACTGGGTTCACCCACTCACATAAGTCAGAAAAACAGGTCCAACTGTCAAAAGTGATAGTTGACAACAGCCTCTATTTGGTTCATGTCTTGGGAAATAAGTCTGCAAATTACACTGGCACAGATATAACCCAGGTTTCATTGAAGCAGAGGCACAGTGACTGAGATAGGAGATGAATCTGTTTCCTGATGAATTATGTATTGTTTCACATCTGTATACACCACCATGTTCAAATTCAGTCTAGAACTTCTTTGTCCACTGTGAATTAGCAGCAAACCTTTCTAATCTCCTTTCATCTCATCCACAGACAGTTTCTACAGGAGATGTGCATGCCTCTAGCATGCAAATGAGTTCACATTGAAAAAGGGGCACTGACAGGTTTCAGAAATAAAGTGAACTTACTGTCTTTTCTTATGTAATCAGTCTTGCTTGTGGCAAGCAATAAGAGATTTTATTAACCTGGTTTCCAGAAAAGTGGAAACACTCATACTAAATTGTATGCAGTAATTTGGAAATTAATTTTACCTTATTTTCAACTTAAGATGGTACAAAGACATGTTAGGTGCTTAATCTGCAATATCAAACACTTGAGGCAGTTTTGGCTCTTTCACAGACTTTATGCACTTTATGAGAGCCAGAAACAGCTTTGCGCATCTCATATGATCTGGGAAAGACTGACATCTTCCCTGGTACTCCTACAGATTAAATAAATTCATTAAAAAAAAAAAGAGCTCTGTTAATTTCTCTGTTATGGATGTCCACCACAGTTATTTTGTTTTTGTTCCTTTCCAATGTTTGTTTTCAGTAAGTATTCTAGTTCTATGGGTTTACCTCCAAGTAACACATCCTGTGGTGACATTTATTGAGTTGACTTACTTCTAACCAAGTCAGTGGGAACAAATGTATTTAATTTCCTGTATCTGGCTTATAAACAAAGTCTAAAATGAAGTTTTAAAAATTGGAAATAGGTTTAAAAGTAATGAAACAAAAAAAAACACAATACTTGCATTTTTTTCCCCCACCCTTATAATTATGGTACTTAGCTAAGCAGATTGCACATATTGGCATCTGAGACTACAACCAGTCAATGCAGCTGGTGCAGGTTCGATTCCCAGCCAGGGGCCCATTCCCGCATGCCACCCCTCTGTCTGTGAACCATTTTCCTGTCCAGCAACTGGATCATGAAGGCCTCTACAGCTAAAATAAAATCTTTAAGAGAAGATATTTTTCTTTGAACTGTTGAAGTTTTACTCATTGACTATATGATTAGACACATCCTACCTGGAAAATACAAGGTTACATAGAAAAACATAGAATTCAAGGGTACAAAAAAGTGAAAAACATGGAATTTTGAGATAAAAAAAAAAGAAAAAAAAACAGAATCAGGAAAAAAAATAAAAGATTTCATATGGCCCTACTTTTACTGTAGTTGTCCAATAATCTTTCAATTTGTCATGACTTAATTAAGATGTTTGCCTTTCATTGACAATCATCTTCTGTTAATGCAGACTCTCCAGATTGATCCATACAACACCAAACAGGCAAACACATCTGTGGTCATGGTAGCTTCATGACTGCCATTTGTGGCTGCAAATCTACATCTGGGTGGAGTGTAAGAAAGATGGAAAGGAAGCGTGGGAAGGAAAGAAAACATCTTAAATTGCTTGCTTTTCCAGTTCAGCCCACCACCAGATCACTGTCAAGCTGAGTTGACATTTGATTGAAAGCAAAGACTACACCAGAGAAAGAGAGACCCAATTAGCGTGTTATCCAAGCAACTGACCTCTGATGGCAGCTTGATGACTACCAATAAATGTCTGTTAGATCCCAGCCACCATCTCACCTTCTGTCAATCATGTGGCTTAGGTTGCCAAGAACGGAGCTGCAGTTTCCTCCCACATGAACACAGTACCGGTGAATTTGGAAATAAAGCAAAGCTAGTCTGAAAAATTAAATAATGACACCTGTGTCATTTTAATAGTGCTAAATGCTCTTATGAAATTTCAGGAAAAGACTGATTGCTTCCAATTCACAGACTTATTTATCTTGGGTTATCATGAATACTTCAGTGTGCTGAGTTGATGAAGCTCTGTTGTAAAAATTAATGAGCTATTGCACACGAGAAAGAGCATCTTCACCTTGTACTGTATATTCCTGTTAATTCAATTTAAACACAATGCATTATTAACAGAGATGGCTCATCCTCCTCTGGGTGATATGTCTGCTGAACACGAGCCACTGTGCATCATCAAGTGTGCACAAAAAAGGGCTCTCACGCAGAAAATGTAAATATGTGAACCCTCCAATCACATGAAAGAGGATATATACCAGCTAATCATCAGCATTGTTTAGAAGAAGAGAAAAGAACCCTTTAACTGAGGTGCAAAAAAAAAGAATCGTTATTTCCCCTCTGAAAGTAAAGACAGATGAGTCTTTCATTAAACATTATACCATCCACTCCACATTAGCAGGCTGAGCCATACCCTGCCAACATCAGCAAAAGAAAAAGTTTGAATCTTCTTGAGAGAATATACCAGCTTTATGCATAAAAGACTTTGATGTCAATTGCCAAAAATGAAGCCTATAGTGGTCTATAGTAGCAGTCAGAGATGTTTGCACCCAAAATATCCAGCTCCATTCGGTCATATTTAAAAGAAAAACTTCTCCAATAACAAATAAAGTAACTAAATTTCCCTGCCTATGCCATTTCACTGCCTTCTCTGTCTATGCCAAACGGCTTCTACTGCTATTGACTCCTTTTGGCGTTGATAATTAAATTGGAGGATTGAAGTCTGAAGAAAGAAGACATACTGGTAAGTATTTATGTATAATAATAAAAAACACGGATCTCAGTAGCATGGTCACTAAGGGTGGGAATCAGTAGGTACCTTACGATATGATACGATCATGATATTTTACCTACAATAGCGATAATATCATGATACTGTGATTCTGCAATAATCAATGTACTGCAATAAATTTAATCCATGATTCACCACAATATGCATCACTGAAGACATTCCGAATTTATTGACCAAAGTGAATCCATTTGAACTGAATTACAGAATATTCTCAATTTCACATAAATGACACCAATTTATGTGAAATTAGTAAAACAGTTAAAGTGCACAGTGGTTCTTCTTAAAGGAGTATGAAAACATATCAGTGCATATGTGAAAAATAAACATTTCGGTCAGTACATTATAATCTCAACTGGGTGGTCTACGGAAGCCTGGACACACATTTTAACTTGTACTTTCCACTCAGTGTAAAGTTTAACCTGAACCTGTTTTCTTGACTTTTTCTTGAAGGTAAGAACAGCTAAAACAATTTGTCATAAAAAAAAAGAAATAAAAGTCAAGAAGGTTATCACACTGAAGACAAGATTAACATTCTGAATAAATTAACCTGAACCTGCCCTGCAGACTGAACATAAATATCAGGGCATATCAAGCACAGACTTTTCTACATGCTGGACCATTGCAAATAGAACAACAATATCTCGCAAGATTTCGTTAGTAAAAATATCAATACAGATATGGCATCCCATTCTTTAACCTGCAAATCAGCCAACCTGGATGTATTGGACACTCTGACACAAACAGCACACCCAAACTGATCCCACAAGTGTTCAATGGGATTAAGGTTACTGCAGGGGAGGCCATCCTCACTTCCAGGTTCTGAAAGTTGTCTCTGACAAACTCTGCTCTGGACATTAACAGGATTTCCAACCATAAAACATTTATTGCCAAGAATCATTTTTACAAAGAAATAATCCACCAAACTCTCCGTTTTGTACTCTTATATTCCTTGACTGCAACATGAGAAAGCAATAAAACCGCAAGGAGAAAATGAGATTTAAGTCGACCGCAGGTAAAAGGAAACAGAGCCTCTCTTTGCCTTCAAGCGGCCGATGTTTTACACCCATAATCAATCCAATATCAGTTTCTTTGCAAAACCTAAGGATCTTTTAAAGTGGCCATCTATTGATCTACATGTAAACATAATTTTAAGTAGCTTTACTTTGAAAAAAAAGTCATCTTGTGCTCACCGTTTAGCTTAATTTCTTAGGTTTATAAAGGCAACTGCAAAGTGAAATCCCAACTCTTGACTCCTGCCAGACACTTTGTCTACAAAGTAATTAGCAGTGGGCCCACATGTGTGACTGCTGTGTATATAGGTGGCAAACGTGTCACTGAGGAGCTCCCCATAGCTATGGATGTCTAAATATCAAATCGTTAATGTTTCGCTCACTACATTAAAAGGGGAAAATTTGGTTTAGGCTCAAAATCTTCAATTTTCAACTTGAAACAAACTGAAAACAATGTTATGTTGCACATAGTGACCTTCTTCTAAAGGGACCACACAGACATTTTACTGTGCAATTACATGATAATTTGTTCCCCTACAAAGCCAGCTTGCAGGCAACTCTTTGTTTTTTAATGTTTTGATTCTGGGGAGGGGAGGCAGCTGTTCACTGGGCCCAGCTGTCAATGATGGCTGGCAAAGATTTGAACAAACCTGTGCAAGTATGGTCCCAAAGGAAACTCACTTTAAAGAATAGCCTGATAAGCACAGATGATGACTGGATGTCTCTGTTTATTTCTATGTTTGAGGGATATTGGTAAACGCATGCGCTCATTAATTCTGCTAAATGCGACGTTGAAGATAAACCGCAACTGCCTTGGCAGAATGGGGTCCGACAAGAAGCATTTGCACAGCTTGTAATTTACTGTGATGATTATGAGAAATATTCCTAAAGCTATTTACAAAAGATGTCTGCGAGCTGCTGAGGTTGCGCTGTGCTGTGTCCAAACACAAGCCAACAAATTACACAGGGCAAACTGAGGTGACTTGTGTTCAGGGTGGAATATATTGTGATTTATAGACCAGAAATGTTTTAAAGTGGTAAGAAGGGTCCCAATTTTGACAATTCACAACAGCTTTGCATAGTTATTATGCCTAAAGGGATATGAGGAAGTACATGGTAGAGCTTAGTCTAGACAACAATGCTGTTCAAAGCATGTTATTTCTTAAACCATACATTAGTACAGATTGATTTCTGTGCCAATTCACTTTCTGTGTTGGAGTCTGAATGGCTCATTGTGGCCACTGTGGAGACCACTGGAAGCCAGGCAACATTAAGCCTAATGACTTTGGATGGACAACGGATATCTGGTTTTTACCAGTACGAACTTTGGTTTTCCTCAAAAACTTAATTTCAAAATGTTCTCTGCTTTTGTAGCATTAGTGATGGT